>CM046812.1:30966657-31069423 GCA_025617385.1 Murraya koenigii
TTGCTCCCAATTTCTGAACTTGCTGAGATATAAAGTCCTTAAATTGGTTAATGACATGATCCAATTTTTGGGGACAACATTCCTCCTACCTCTGTATTCACTTATCCCTAAGCTCTTTAAGTTAGGAGGGGGTTGTAAGGCTTCAAGAAGCTGTTCATCCTCCTCGTTTTCCCTCCTCCCAGCTTGTTCTTCATCTCCATCTCTAAAATGATCAAAAACAAGTGTCAAAACAAAGAGATTTTTCTTTTTCTCAAGTTCAGCCCTCGTAGCCTCACCCACATCTGACACATCGCCCAGCCCATATATCCAACATTCTCGAAGGAGGTTAAGCCGTTTAAGAGACTCAAGTCTACATGCTCTGTCATACCCTCCACCCACAACAAACTTTGTCACGCTCCGAAGCCTGATTAATTCCCCAATCCCTACCGGCAAGTATCTTAAAGATTCAGTCTGTTCATTGTGTAAATACATCAGCTTTCTTAACTTCCCAATCCCTTGAGGTAATTCTCTAAGATTTCTGCAATTATAAACGCATAAGCATTCTAAATTATATAACTCACACAAATTTTCAGGTAATTTTTCTATCTTCTTTTGACCGGACAAATTGAGGTATTTCAAATGTAACAACTTTTCTATATTTATTGGAATTTCTTTGATGAAATTCTCACACAACCAGCTATCACGCACCTCTAATTTTAATACCCTTAAACAAGTTAAATTATCAAATAATTGAGGTAGGACTTCTTTAGGCCATGAATACTCATTACTTGCAACTAAAAGGCTGCGCAATCCTTGCAATCCTTTGACGTTATCCCAAAAGAGATAGGAACTAAAGCCCCTTTTCTTGAGTTAACATTAAATGAAGAACTTTGTTCTGTCCATTCACAACTGATTCTTCGCCGACATGAATTTCTACTGTTAAACATTCATTCCTACACATAAACTGAGCAAAGTCATGCACTATATCGTGCATTTTGCACGAATTGATTTCACCATCATCACCTCTGATAAAATCCTGAAAGAATGAACGGCTAGCTAAAATGTTGAAATACTCTTCACCAATGTCCCTCATCTCTTTGTTTCCTTTCTCACAAAGATAACCTTGAGCCATCCATAGTTCAATTAAATGAAATTTCCAGATTTGATAGTCTTTAGGAAAGACAGCACAACAAGTGAAACATTGTTTTACCTTAGAGGGCAATTCATTGTAACTCAACAACAGAGGAGCCAATAGACCTCTCTCAACCACTTCTAGTTCCCATATCTCACTCTCTAAAATATTTTGCCATTCTTTTCAGTGTTTTTAGACCGCAAGAGACTAGCAATTGTCTTTGCAGCTAAAGGTAAGCCCTTGCACTTGGTTACAATTTCTTGACCAATTTTTTCTAAATTCTCATGTTGCTCCATGGACTTACCGGAAAATGCTAACGACTCAAACACCGACCAACATTCCTTTTCGGACAGTACATTGACAGAGATAATGTCAGTTGATCCCATAATACGGGCAACTGCTTCCTTACGTGTGGTAATTAAAATTTTACTTCCATGATGACAATTCTTTAAGCAGTTGTAGAATTGTTCCCATTTATAGAAATCTTCATTCCACACGTCGTCTAAGATAAGAAGAAGTTTCTTCCCCGCAACATGTTTTTGAATATGTTGCATGAGAGATTGAAACTCACCAAAATTAGAGGTAGAATCTGTTAGATCCTCAATGATTGCTCTAGCGATTCTAAACTCATCAAAAGGATCCGACACACAAACCCATATTCTTTTTTCAAAATTCTTTTCAACATCGTCATTGTTGTAGGCAAATTGAGCAAGAGTTGTTTTGCCTATGCCCCCCATCCCAACAAGTGAGATGATACGGAGGCCTTTTTGCTTTCTACTACTCTCACATATCAACCTATTAATAAGTTCGATCTTCTCATTTTTTCTACCAAATATCTCGGACTCATCAATTGAGGAGATACTTGGTACTCGCTCATCCGCTCTCTCATTACTCTTAATAGCATTCCCAGCAAAACCAAACTGGTCTTTCTGTTTGGCAATATCATCAAGAGTTTCATTGATTTCTTTGATCTTGAGAGCGATATCACGACGTAGAACAAGTGGTTTGCAGCCATAGCAAGAGGCAGCAGGAAATAAGGAACATACCTTCTTCTTAGGAACGAGAGCATCAACTCCATTGATTTGCAGTTTGAGCCTTGCAGTGTTCCACTCATCCAACACATCTTCCATGTTGTAAGATACGTCTCTGAGTTGATCGAGCCAAAGTCTGACAGTTTTCTCCTTCACTTGCCTTTTCTCTGCATCATTGAGCACAGCTTGAATGGCTCGGAGATTGCTGGTCAGCTTCTTCACTTCCTTTCCGACGCCCGTTACCAGCCTCACTTGTTCCTTTGCCTCTTCAAAAGCCATTGAAGTCAGCTGCTCCAAGAGAGAGGAAATAATCGCATCAACCATGGTGAAAGAAAAGAGAGAGAGAGAGAGAAAAGAAATTGATGGCGAGCTGTTGCGAAAGTAATTAATGCTGAACGAAATGAAGGGGCTAATAATGTGGTGAAAATGCTGCCATATTCTTTCAAGTCTTATAGCACTGCAGGCAAAATTCTAATTTAGAAATATTTCATTTCAGCCCCTTGTGAACGTAGTTACTGTCATTTTTTTGGCCAGTGTGGGCAGGAAATAATCTAGTGTTATGTCCTACATCCGCGATTCACGCGCTATATGAACTTGGCAAAGTTTTGTCCGATTTCTTTTTAAATAATTGAACAAGTTATTATATAATATATTATCATTTCAGCCCTGTGAAAGAAGTTACTATTATGATTATTATTATTATTTTTTTAACAAAGAGAAAATTGGCGGTGTGGACAGGAAATAATATATTATTAGCCTGCGTATGTGAACTTGACAAAGTTCTGTCGATAAATAATTGAACAAGTTGATACATAATATATATTATCGTGTCAGCAGAGACATTGAGATTTGGAAGCATTTGCTTACAATCACCCATTAACTATGAACGAGCTGGCACAGAATATTCTAAGATTCTTGTCGAATCTAATCACTTTATTTAAATTTTGTCATATTAGTAAGCGTTTGATAGTAGAAGTTTAATCTCTCCAAACTTTGACGGTGAAGTGTGAAAAATCAAATAATATTTACTACTAATTTTGCAACAATAACAAATAACAAATCATCATCAATTACTTCTTATTATTTATAAATTGATCAATCTAGAGCTGTATATTCACATAATATTCTTCTATTTCTATCCATTTCGAAATTTAATCTAAACTTTTAAAAAAAAAAAAATTGTGATAAAGTATCATAGATATAACAAAAATGAAAATAGAAAGTCAAAATTGTAATGCGGAAGAAAGACAAAACTTTTTATTTGTTTTATTCACGGGATTTAAATATGTTACACGTAACGGAGCTCATAGTCCTGCTTAAAAAATATTGTTTTAAAAATCTTATTAACTACATGCCCAACAAATCAGATTGACATGACATATTTAAAAATAAAAAATAAAAAACGATAGACTAACAAGGTAATTTTAGCATAATGATTTTGTTGTAATTCAACATTATTAGAAGAGTAATGCTACGTATCTTTAATTTTTTTTTTAAATAATCATCTTAAATTATGTGTCATTCATCAATTAATTAGTAAAATAATATAATTAATTTATTTTAATTTTATCAGTCAATTGATGAATGTCACTTTATTTTAGATAATTATTTAAAATAAAAAATTTAAAATTTATAGTATTAATATTATTAAAAAATTAATAAAGAGTAGAAAGGAGAAAGCCTAATTAAACTGACCAATTTGATTATTAACTCTCTCTAGTCTCGCTTGCACCATTCCAGTAATCCTCTGATCGATCACACAATCCTATGCATAATCGATTCATTTACTATATGAAATTAATTAATTTGAATATATATTTATTAATGTTGAATTTTTAGTAATTATGTTTGCTTTCGAGAGTATAAACTTGGTCAGTTTAACAATAACCTATGATATGATATAAATATTCAATTATTTTCTTTGAGAGAAGTAAATTCATGAAAATTTAAAAAATACGTTAAGATAAAAATATTTTATATATTTATTATGTAATAATATTAGAATCTTAAGGTGCGTTTTGGTGCTGTTTCTATTTTGTTGTTTTTTTTAATAATGAAGCAACCTAAAATTTGTTTGGTTCAGTTATTTTTAAATAGTATTTAAATCTAATAGAGAATGATTTGTTCTCATTTTCTAAAAGAAGAAAAGTGGAGAACAGGAAAATGATATTTTTTAATTTTTATTCTTCAAATAGTTCCCACAATCTTACTTGCACAGTTGCACAATTAGGAAATAAGAAATCTATCACTTATCGTATGGGTTCATGACCATTATTTATTTTATAATACAATTTTTATTTGTTTAAACGATTGAATTTTTAAAATCTTTTAACAATAATAAAAATATTTATATAGTAAAACACATAAAGTAAACATGACTACATGATAAAATTAAGAATTTAAAATTAGATAAAAGATTAATTAAAAAATTAAAAATTAAAATTAACTAGACTTATCACTTATGATTAATATTAAAAGATCAAATAATTGATTTTGCTTGAATAGAAAATAAAAAAAAGTAAAGGGTGGTTTCAAGTTTAATGATAATAAAAGAGTAAAGGGCGGTTTCAAGTTTAATGGCATCATTATATATTTAATGTAAACTTTTTAAAATCAATTTGTAATAAAGTGTCATAAATATAAAATAAAAATAAAAATAAAAATAGAAAGTCAAAATTGTAATGCGGAAAAAAGAGAAAACTTTTTAATTTTTGTTTTATTCACGGCATGTATATATGTTACAAATAGTGGAATTTATACGACAAAGGGAAGCTTCTTCCATAAATGGTGCAAGAATGACGTTCATTGTGAAACTACCTTACAATTGCAACATGTGAACACTTTATTTTCTTTTTGACAAAGCACAATAATAACTTACAGATACTGCAATATTGCATGATGATTCCTGGAAGTTGCCTGCCGTTCAAATATTTTTCTTTTTGACAAGACCAGCAATAATTTTCAAACTTAGAAGAAGATACTTATTAGACGATGGATCTTCGTGATTTTTCTCCCATGACCCACCCACCAAAAACTTTTTTTTCATTTCGTGTGACTTCGTAGTTTTCTTGGAAGATACTCAGAACTGCCAATATCTTCTAATTATTGTTTTAAAAATTTCAACAACTACATGCCCAATTAACAAATCAGTAGTCTCAGTTCGACGAAGGAACATAAACAAAAAATTCAGACAATTGGTTTGAAGACTTTGTAATCGAACATCACGAAATGAAAAAAAAAAACAAACAAAAATGTAGCACACTTTATGACCATCATTGCAGATGATATAATAGATGTAAGTACTTATTAGCAATTAATTGACATTCTTATCAAGTAATTGTTTTAGACTCGCGTGCCCTTACGTAATTGGGATTTAGGAATTCCCATATTTTAAAATCCCAATAACAACATAAAATTCATGAAGGGTAGAGAGGACCGAGAAACTTTAATTAAACAAACCAATTTGATTATTAACTCTCTAGTCTCTGTAGCACCATTCCGTTAATCCTCAGATCGATCACACTGTCTTGTCCTGTCATCGTCATGTTTCCTTCTATGCAAAATCGGTTCATTTACTCTACGAAATTAATCAATTTGAATATATATATTTATTAATGTGGAATTTTTAGTAGTTTTGTTGCTTTCTAGAGTACGATATCTTTAGCGCGTGGATTTGGGCATAACTACTATAAACTTGGCCAGTTTAACAAATATAATGAAATTCATGGTACAATATGAATACTAAATTATTTTTTAGTAGAGAAATAAATTCGTTAAAACATAAAAAAATATGTAGAGATAAAAGTATTTCATATTTTATTATGTAATAATATTAGAATCTTAACATTTGAGTTTTAATAAGTTTTTATTTAGAAGAACATGAATAACTGCAACTTACTATCTTGTAATGGGATACTATATGTATTACAGTTGTCTGATAAAATGATATTATCAATATTAATACAATTTTATTATTTTATCAAAATTATTACTTGAAAGCAATGTTTATCATTCATATTTTAAAATTATCACAACTTTGTAGATTAAGAGTATGTTTGGGATTGAGGTTGGGTAGCTGTACCTTTTCAACTGCAGCACTAAAGTGTTGGGTAAACACTAGCTACTGTATCTTTTAAGGTATATTAGCTATGTTAATATGATTTTTCACTTGTATAATACAAAATCTATTATGTTTTTAATAATTTTATTAAAATTATTATTTAAAAATTATATTTAATGCATATTATTAACTTTTATTTTATAATTACTGGTTTTTTCACAGTGATGTAAGCTTAAAAGGTACAATGACTTAATTCCAAACATATCCTAAAAATACCGTGTATATTCCATAACAGAGCCTAAATCTAGAAGGTGCAAATGCTGCCCAAATTTTCAAGCCTTGATGGTAGCTTAATTCGGTTGTGATTATTTGATTAGCTTATGGTGATCGTATGTAATGAGCTTTTATATAAGACTTCATTTGGAAGGATAGGAACAGCTGTTACTTACTACCTTGTAATGGGATTCAATTAATGGGATTCAATTAATGGGCGTGATTGGGTAATTGCAGACATTTTGGAATGAGTGATATTATGGGCACCCATTTAAACCTGTTAAAACCCCTATTCTTTATTTACCCACACTAAAATATTAAAATTAATATAAATGTCTTATATTACCTCCCTTAATGACAAAAATAGCCTTAAATAAAATAACTCTATGGAATCCTAGAATTTCAATTTTTTCTTATGGTTCAAACCCAATATTTCAATTCAGTGTCCCATTGTTCAAATCCATTATTGAAAGACTATTATTTGGGATTGTGGAATTTATTCAATGCTAGCAATTGAGTCTGGTCTTCTCCCTTCATTGAATCCAATTGTCGAAGTGCAGCAGACCTGATTATGAAGGAAGAAGACTGCAAAAGGAAATAGGATGGGTCATTAACTAGATCAGGAAGAAGATTCCCCACCCCACTAATATGTTTTGGTTAAAAAACCTTTTAATTTTTCAATTTATGGTTTTCAATTCTCAATTATTTTGAGCACATAAGCAGATCATTAAAATTGTTTATGCCATTGGCTATTCTTAGCATAATTCCATTGATTACTGCACGTAGGCCATAGCCTCTTGTTCATAAAAATATTTAATTCAAGAGCGAAAAAAGAGAGGATTTTTGGTAGAATTGTTAAAAACATATTTGTTGTTAAATAACATATAACACATATGACGTGGGTTTGAAAATAGAAAATTAATGGTATTTAAATGTAAGTTTAAACACACACACACTATTTGGCATTTAGACTTTACTATAATTTCAATGGAGGTTAAAGCTGTAAATAACTAAAAGGGATTATAAAAACATTTCGAAGGGTGCCAATAGGTCAACTCTTTGAGAACACCTAAGTGCCTCCTTTGACAAATTTAAACTCCCCATTAGTCTTGATGCTGGGAACGTGGGATATGCGAGGCAAGTCCTCTCTTGTATCCTTTTTGAGACGCTCTTATAGAATAGGACATCTCCCATCTTGCCCCTGCCAATGTTATGAGTACGAGGCGCCTTTTAATTTCAATTAAATTAATGCTCAATTATGCCCTGACGTAATTTTTTTGCTCAAAAATTATTTTAATGTACATGTATTATATGAAATACTAACTAAGTCATTTAAGAGGGGGTAAATTAAGCTTTTAAAAATTATTATTAATTAAAAATAAATACTGTTGATGCTAAAAATTTCGTCCCCTTTATCTCGAGCAGATCTTCTAACTTCAACATCATTATTATATTTATTTATTGGGGAAGCGACTTGCCAATCATCATAGTCGCTTGTAACCGTTAATAGACTGTCGATAATTACCTGAAACCACAGAATATGGTCAGAGGCACCAGAAGTTTTTCTGACGTGAACCCTCTGACACTCAAGTCAGTAATCGGGTATGGGAAAAACTTATGCCATTTTTTATGCGACTTCGTTCATATCTCATTCCAGCTCTAACTAGAAAATAATTTCTTTGTTAGAGGACCAAAGCACTCGATGTCATGGAAGAGATCCATGTCATCCTCTTCATTGTAATCATCATAACAATGATAATAATCATAATACTCTCACCCCCATGGTCCTAGAATTACTGCCATTAAATATGCACATAAATGTAGTGAGTCGGTTATATAAAAGCTAGTGGGGTAGCCTCATGCCTGGATTTTTCAGAGGGAATAAATGAAATTTAACTAAATCTTGTTTTCTATTGGTTAAATGCTTCCTTAAAACCTATCCGGTCGAGTGATATGCTCGAGGTCGCCGGACTTATCTCTTGGTCGAGGTTATCTGCTCAAGATCACCAGATAACCACTTAGTTGAGGTTACAGATAAATTCTTGGTCGAGATGATGTACTCGAGCTAATCAGATAACTATTTGGTCAAAATATTCTGTTTGAGCTCACCCTATAACCATTTGGTCATAGTAGTCTGCTTGAGGTTACTCTGGTTTCTTCCTCAAACATCAATCCCCCAGTTTCTAATATTGAGAGTTTTAACGAATCAGAACTAGAAACTATATAAAGTTTAAAGTGACCTTGAGGTGACTTTAATGAGTCAGTTCAGGCTGCTAGAATTAACCTTATTGTAGACAAGAAATCTAGGCAGGTTTTAAATCTCAGACCTCTATATGCCTTGAAAAATATATTATTTTTCTGCTTGCGTAAACATATAGAGCAGGTTTCACAAGTTTAAGTTTTTATCTCATATGGAGTAAGTTTTAAGACTTTTACTTGAAACAAATAATACTAATATAATCTCTAATCAATTAATGTTAGTAGAAAAAGAACAGGAAGCTTTGACTTTGTCTCACCTCGAGGAAGTTTTGAGACTTAAATTCTTTTATTTATTCTAAAATATATTGTTGTTCGACTTTCATCTAGTCGAGCATAAGCAAGCAAATTTCTGACTCCTTTCTCACCTTGAGGAGATTTTGAGATTTTAAACCTTTTATTTGCTTTAGAGTATTTTCAAATTTATTGGCTACTTGCTCGACTTAATCAAGCTTTAGAAAACTTTTGAATTTTTGTCTCGCCTTAATTAGGCTTTGAGACTTTATGTATTTTATTAGAGCTTAATTTGCTCGAGCCTATTCTACTTAAACTTGGTTCTTTGTCTTGCCTAGAGCAGGTTTTGAGACTTATAACCTTAACATATTCTTAAAGCTTAATTTGCTCGAGCCAATTCTGGCTAATCTTAGTTTTTTTTTTCTAGCCTCGAGTAGGCTTTGAGACTTCTTACCTTATTGTGTTTTTAAGAGCATAATTTTGCTCAAATAAGTTTTGGCAAACTTCGACTTTTGTCAAGCCTCAAGCGAACTTTGAGACTTTAAGCCTTTCTATTTGCTTTAAAGTATTTTCAAAAAGTATTTTCAAACCGGTTATCTCGTGAATTTTTCATCTAGTCGAGCATACCTAAGTAAATTTCTTATTTTTATCTCACCTCGAGCAGGCTTTGAGACTTCAAGTCTTTTAATCATTTACTAACTTAAGCAACTTCAACCAACTCTTATCATTTTAAAGTTTTATGCCTTACTTACAAAAGGCTTCCAGGCTTTTAACCTTTTACTGACTGAAGTAACTTTAAGCTACTCTTATCAACTCAATGTTTTATAGCTTTTAATCTTTTTACCCGGTTTAGAGAAAATTCAACAAGAAAAGAAAAATAAAGAATGAAGTTTAATTACATTCATTTTATTCAAAGTTATGGTTTATATCCATGTTAGGAAAATGCTTTAAAGCTCATACTATGTATAACAACATGCTATTTTGTTTTTAATCTCCTATAAGCATTTTGTGCTATAGGACACAATTAAAGTCAGCCACAGGCCATTTAGCCTGAACAATTTGTGCTACCCGTCCCATACTTCTAGTATTTTTCAATAGCTATTGGAAATTGTGCCATGTGAATTACAATCATTTGTTTCAATGAAATAAATATAGATATTCCAATATTTAATTTTTTATACACAGTAATAATTACTTTGCTTTCGATTCATTGATGGAATTCTGTATCAGATTTTTCAGGAGCATTTAATAAATTTAAATATGTAAATTATTATATTTATTTCAATAATATTTTTTATTTATTATAGAGATTTTAAATAAATATTTATATTAAATACATTTTTCAATTAAAAAATTCAAAATAACTTAAATTTTACATAATATTCAAAATAATTTAAATTTTAATACATTTATTTTAATATTATCATTCTATTTATTATAAAATTTACTTTAATATAACAAAGTATATCTAATAGATTGTAAAATATTAAAATATTTTTAAATATTGAAATTATTTTAAAATGTATATATTATTACATTTGTTTTAATAATATATTTTTATTTATTATAAAATATTAGAGTTAATTTTTTTGAGAAAATAGAGATAAATGATGTTATGGTTAAAAGAAGATCTCGGTGTTTCTTTTTATAAATTTGAGAGTTTTAGTAACTATTTTCCTAAATTTTGAGAGTATTTATGTCTTTTTTAAAAAAAATTAAGAATGAAGAATCTTTAAATGATTATTTGCTTGGATTAAAAATTTTATTTAGAAAGTCAAACAATGGTCCACAAAACCTTATCATGATGCAACTTATTAATAGTTAATGGATTAATAACTAATTAATTTTACTCATTTTTACGTAAATTTTATGGCCCCATCCATCTGCCATTTTTATGTCATGATCATTTTAGGTTTGTTATTTTTAAATTATAACCTCCATGTAAAATCAAAATTTTAATTTCACCTTTAATTATGATAATCAAAATAATATAACAAACACAAACAAGACACAAAAATTTACATAGTTCAGCATATTAATTAATATGCCTACATCCACGGATGTGATACCAATAATACACTATGTGATGAAAACATGTACAAATAATAACATCTCAATTCTCAAATGCAAATTAAAAAAAAAACAAACAAACAAACAATCTCAAACTTCAAAATCAATCAACCCCAGCAGTTTAGACTCAAAATACCAAAAGAAAAAAAGAAAAAAAAAAAAGGTCCAATAGCTAATTACAAGTTAATGAAAATGTATAAAACAGAATAAAAAAGCATGCAGCTGTCCCAATTCCTGCTCTGCTATGTCATTTACGTAATTCTTCGTTCGGCTGAAAAAATATTGATTTTCCCCAACAAATTAATCGATCATTTCGACAAATATATGTACTTATAATAATGGTTTGATATCATAATTATATAAATATAAATAACTGAACATGCATCAGCAAGTTAATAGAGAAGAATAGAGAGCAAATGAGAAGGACAGCATATATAATTACTAACCAGAGGCAGAGTTAATTTGATTCCTCATTAATTCCTGCTGAATTCTCTCCTCTGCTCAGTGTTGGATTAGTTTCATCTTATGCAGTCTCAAGTCTATCTGTTTTCGATCCGCTTTTAATTAATTGGCTGAAAATTGAAAGTTTCTTTCATTTCAGTGCAGAAAGCAGAGGAATTCATGACACATATAATAATTAATTAATTTCTAAATTGGATTAAAAAATTAATAACAACAAATTAATTGAAGTAAAATAGAGCGAGCATATAGGAGAAAGAAATTACCGGTGGCCGTGAGTGATTCTAATTGCAGCCGCTCGCTTTGAGAATTCTTCGCTACTACTGAATGTAGATGTTGGGAATGCGGCGCACTACGGTCAATGAACTATTGATTTGAAAGTGTAATCCGGACTAATATTTCAAAGTGGTTATCCGCGGTTATGTAACTGTTAAAAATAAAAAGACTGTCCAGGGTTAGGAGAGGCATATTGGTCACAATCATCAAAGAAGCAAAGCAACCTTGAGGTGCAGTAGAAAGAGCTTACTTCTTACTTATTGATGGCCCTTTTGGGCCAACAGAGCCTTGAGAACGTGAGTGGCTGATTCAGACAGAACCAGGATTTCGGGTTCATCTGACATAGTATCTTAGGTCGATCTTGTCCTGTCTCCGTTTCGAAAAGTTCTTCTAAAATAGGACATTCCCAAATCCGCAATTTCTAGAGCATTGTCTTCGGTAGAAGGTGATCGGGCAATGCTTTTAATTTAGGGCAATCTCGAATAAGCAAGGAAGAAAGACGTGGCATGATTATGATTTCTCCCTTTATTGCAGTCCTGAAATCCCACTCTTCCAGTTCTTCCATTTCAGAAAATGTGAGCTCTTTCAATTTAGGAAAGGCAATATCTGAGGAGCCGTCCATATCACCTTCTACTCCTAGAAATTCATTACCCACTCTTTTCACGCTTTGCATTCCAGTAATTTCAAGATCTTCAAGGGATGGCAATTTTCCCAAAGGAGGCAAATGCTCACAATATCTGCAATTGTAGAGTTCTAGAAGCCTTAAATTGGTTAATGACATGATCCAATTTTTGGGGACAACATTCCTCCTGCCTCTGTATTTAGCTATACATAATTTCTTTAAATTAGGAGGGGGTTGTAAGGCTTCAAGAAGCCATTCATCCTCCTCGTTTTCCCTCCTCCCAGCTTGTTCTTCATCTCCATCTCTAAAATACTCAAAATAAAGTCTGAAATCAAAGAGATTTTTCTTTTTCTCGAGTTCAGCTCTCGTAGCCTCACCCACATCTGACACATCGCCTAGCCCATGTATGCTACATTTTCGAAGGAGGTTAAGACTTTTAAGAGACTCAAGGCTACATGCTCTGTCATACCTTCCACCCACAACAAACTTATCCACTCTCCGAAGCCTGATTAATTCCCCAATCCCTACGGCAAGTATCTTAAAAACCGATCCAATAATTTTTCAAATACATCAGCTTTCTTAACCTCCCAATTCCTTGAGGTAATTCTCTAAGATTTCCACAATAACTAACGTCTAAACGTTCTAAATTGAACAAGTCACACAATGTCTTGGTAATTTTTCATTCTTGTTTTGATATGACAAATTAAAGTATTTCAAATGCAATAATTTTTCTATATTTTTTGGAATTTCTTTGATGAAATTCTCACTTAACAACAGGCCAAAATGGGGCTTTAATGTTAATGCCCTTAAACAAGTTAATTTATCAAATAGTTGAGTTAGAACTTCGCTAGGCCATGAATATTTTTCACTTTCAACTAAGAGGCTACGCAATCCGTTAACATTATCCCAAATGGAGATCGGAACCGAAGTCCCCGTCTCTAGAGTTAACATTGTATGAAGGATTTTTTCTCCCCAAAAGAGTTCATAACTATCTCTCCACCACCATGAACTATTATTGTACATTCATTACTACATAAATATTGGACAAAGTCGTGCACTATATGTGCATCTTGCACGTATAGATTTCATGATCAATTCATCTTTTAAAATCTTGAAAGAATGAATGGCTAGTTAAGATATTGAAACATTCTTCACCAATATCCTCTATCTCTTTGCTTCCTTTCTCACTAAGGTAACCTTGAGCCGTCCATAGTTCAATTAAAACATCTTTCTCTAATGTGTAGTCTTTCGGAAAGACAAGCATAATATGAGAAACATTGTTTTACCTTAGAGGGCAATTCGTTGTAACTCAATAATAAAGGAGCCAATAGACCTCTCTCGACCACTTCTAACTTCCATACCCGCCTGACATCCCACGTCCCCAGGGCGTGCCGCAGCAACCCCAGTTGTCATAAGGGCCCAGGCACAATTAATGCGGAGGGCGGCTGTCCAGGAAAATAAGGGCGGAAAACAAGAGGATAAATATTAGCCGCAGGACAAGGTTTGATGATTCTTTTCTTTTTCTTTTGAACCTTGGAGATTTACTTTTTCTTTGCCATATTTTACTTCTTAAAAATATGAAGCATTTTAACTCCAAGAAAAAACCATCCAAAAACTGACTCGAGCTTCGTTCTCTCAATCCAAGAGGGATACTAAAAGAATCAACCCGATTACTGACATGAGCGTCGGAGGGTTTTCGCGGAAAAACACCCGGCGACCTCGACTATCGTTCTTTATGAGCACAGGTCGAAGGAAATCACTGTTAGGGTGGGCGTTGTCCGGTTCGTATATCGAACCGAACCGAATCGAAACCGATTGGTTCTCAGAAAATTGAACCGAACTGAACCGAATTTTAAAACCGAACCGAACCAAACCAAACTGAATTCTTTCGGTTCAGTTTTAAAATTCGGTTAAGTTCGGTTTGGTTCGGTTCAATATTATCTGAATTTTGTAATTTTGACCTAATGTTACTGAATTTTATAATTTTAACCTGATTTTACTAAATTTTACAGTTCACACTTATATTAATTAGCAACTACACAGACATTACACTCTACACACGTAATAAACAAATACAAAGTCCTCAAATCGAAAGCAAAATAATAAAAGTCACAATATGAAATAGTCACAATTAACAAATACACCTAAATTTAAAATCTATTACAAGTTATAAATTCATAACCACTTAAAAAAAAATTACAAGTTCGTAATCGATAAAAAAAAGTTCACCATAGCAGACAAGGCACAACTACATCCACCATTCATATCACCTACATAAAAATTCAAAGTGAGCCAAACACTCAATGATTAAAATAGATAAAATAAAATGATTTAATAATTAATAACTAACAAATAAATTTATATAATTTTTATTACCTAAAAAGTGTTTATGTTGAACTTCAATTTTCACATTGTCGTTGACATGCCAAGCTGGTCACCCGTTGTTGATTTGCGAAGTTCTATATAAAAATAATAATAATAAAATAAACAAAGTTCATATTACTAAAAAAATAAATTAAAATTCAACAAATTGTATAAGGTTCATATTACTCAAAATATAAAATTAAAATTAAAATCAAAATTAAACAAATTTTATAAGATTCATGTTACTTTAAAAATAAAATAAAAGTAAAATTTTACAAAACATACCTTCTCCAAGTTGATCCATAAATTCATTATCTTCAATTAATTTATTTAGGTTCGCTGTTGTATCTACAAAAAGAGAAGTCCGCAACCAATTTTGCAACAATACCAATGCTTCAACCAAATCCGGAGTCAAAGAACTTCTATATTGATCTAGTATGCGACCTCCAAGTATTAAAGCGCGACTCGGATGCAACAATGAGATACCTGGAATAGCAAGAACATCCCTTGCTACACTTGACAAGATTGGATAATTGGCACTATTCACCCTCCGCCACAATAAAATATCAAATTTTGTGCCCAAATTACTTTTTACAATTTTTTCAGTCTTCTCCATCAAGTAAAGATCCAACTCATTTGATAATTTTGACTTATCTTCACTAATCGCAACCGCTTTACTGAATTCAGAGAAAGGGTCCTCAAGCATAACATCAGCATCATCATCCAAATTCCAAAAATTCAAACCACTTCCACTTCCAAAACCTAAATTTTGGCTTTCGCTTGTACTTCCGCTTCCGCTACCACTTCCACTTACACTCCCACTTCCACCTGGTTTATATTGTGCATTATAAGACTCATAAAGCTTACTCAACAAATTTTTGACCATTTCCTTCATCTCAACACATTTGGCACTATCATTGCCATATAATTTCTCAAAGCAATGTGTTGTAAATTTCATTTTTCCTCGTGGATCAAGTACAGAAGCAACAATCAACAACTTATTTATCTTACCACAGCCATCCCAATACTTATCAAAATTTTCCTTCATTTTAATTGCCATAAAACCCAAAAGACTATCATTACTACCGGACAATGATTCCAAAGATTGTTCAATTTGACATATCAAATTGTAACAAATATTTGATGTCACCTAAAATAAATAAATAAAAAACCATTATTAACAAAGCTAAAGTATACTTTTTATCATATATTTCAATTCAAAAGTATAATAAAGGTTTAATGTTACCTTCAAAGAAGAAGAAAATTGCAAAGTTGCATTATAAAAGTCTTCAAAAACTTGACTATGCGACTGAGCACTCTCCCAATCACTACTTAATGGTGGCCCTTCCCTTTTCTTCTTCCCACCCTCTTTTTCTTGGAAATAAGCATCATAAAGCTTATCTTCAAGTGCCATCCGATCAAATGCCGCCTTAAATTCCATCTAGTCGGACAATTTAAAATCACACTTCCTTGACAATTAATCTTCTCTTGTTGCACACGAATTTGAAATGCTTGCATCCTAGCAGTGGAAGATCTTACATACTTCACAGACATCCTAACTAAATCCTCTTGCTATAATTTCATCACTACCAACATCTTGAGTTAAAGTTGTTTGGTCTTTTAGAAAGTCCTTGTACTTTGTACACCTTTTTGATAATGAATCCTCAAAGTGCTAGTTCCGTACTCCACTCATGCCATATTCAAATTCATTGCCACAGTAGTTGCATTTGCACTTCGATAATTATCTCGAACTCTAGTGAAATGTTGCCACACTCGCTGATCTTGGAGCCATTTTTTTCCTTGGTAGCGGCGGTTTGGATGACAAAGACTTTTTCTCTTGTTTCCGCCACTGACAATTGTTTCTGAATCATTTTCATTATCATCAACTTCATGCTCAAAATCATCACTACACAATCAAGGTTGCCTTGAAATCTTGAGTAATTAGACATCTAAAATAAAAAAATAAATAAATAATCTTGATTTACTTTATTAAAATGAAAAAAACTAAATAGAATTTTTTAAGTTCAATATTTTTCATATTCAATTTTTATAGTATATTTGGGAGCAATAAAATTAATATGTAATATCAAAGTTCATGTACTTTTTATATAACTGAAATATAAAATGCCCAGTTTAGTAATAAACATCATAACCTCCTTTTCCTTAACAAATGTGATAATAGGTTTGTATTCATATTGGATATGGTTGATAACTCATTTTTGCTGGCATAAAGGCACACAATCTAATAATAATAAAAACAAGTAACTACAATGCATTACCTCATTTTTCTTGGCGAAATCCTGGAATTGGTGGTGCTGAACGAGTTAAATTTGGTAAAACCTTATCAAATACTCTTTGTGTTGCATCGCCAGTCAAGTCCACACTTACCTGACAATTGAACATAAGGAGAATCACAAATGAGGTCTTAACTAAATCATGACTGAGGCAAAACAGTCCAACAATTATCATTGCCATAGTTTTTCTTAAACTCAGAAAATAATTTGCCTAATTTTTCGAAATTGAAGGTGCAATCAATAGCTAAAATAAAGCCAGAAATGTACACGCATAAGGTAGATGCAGCTTTTCAACTGGTGGTAAACTGTGTATAAATGGTAAAAGTCACAACTGAGGTTAGTTATAAAACGTTTATGTGTGTGATCACCTAGTTTAATTGATTGGAAAGAAAAAATAATAATAAATGTTTGGTTCTTGCTGCCTGTAATCAAAATTAATGTTCAACTTTGTCTATTGTCAACTATATTGCATATGCTAATATCAGCAAACAAATGCAAACCTTGGAGCCATTTATCAAAGTTTCTAATACCTTTTGAGTTCTACACCATAATTGTAATTTGAGATGACTGATATTTATGTAACTAGCAAACCATACAAGTCCAAAGAGAGATTCAATCGTGATCAAACCAAATCTAAAGTAGATATTGCAAAAACTAATATTCAAAGTCCAAACCAGTCTCAATACAACAGTATTTAAAACACAAAACACACATATATATGTATACATACAAGAAAATTCAAAAAATAGAAAAAGGAATACAATAATTCAGGTTTGCAGATAATATTGCAACCATGGCATCGGTTATAGCAAATCCGTGAAATCTGCTAAACAGAACAGTGCCCTGTCTCATGAATCACCGCTGAATTACAATTGAAATTGAAAGTCTAGCAGGTGTTGTTTCCCTTTCCAAGTAAAAGGAAAAAAAATCATTGCCGAAAGAAGTATCGCGACAAACAGCAGCAGATTCCCCACGAGCTGTGAAAGAAGTATTCTGCTCGTCCTGTCTATTTTCACAGTTGCCTATCTCCATCACCAAGAAGTGGGTTTGCACCGTCAAGTAGTACAGATCGGGCACGGAGAAAAATCAGTGTGGAGGAGAAGCAGCCCAGCTCTAATCGATTGAAACCCTCTCTGTCTCTTTGCCCAAGCACCAATTGAGGTTTTTCTGGAACCACCAGCAGAGAAAGCAGCAGAGGGAGGTGCCGCATATGCTACCCACCCTTGCAGAGGGAAGCCTCGCCCGTCGCTTTCTTGCAGGCTGGACCGCGTGAATCAACTCACGAGCTGTGCAGTAAGGGTGGCGCTGCGCTCGACGACTGGAACTGGAAATTAGGGTGACGGCTGAAGACTGAAGTTTAGGAAATTAGGGTGATTTAGGTTTAGTTTTTATATTTAATTTTTTTTTTATTTAAAACCGAATCGATTGGTTTGTTGGTTCGATTCGATTTTAAACCGAATCGAACACAAACCAATCGGTTTTAAAATTTAAAACCATTCGGTTTTATTTACGGAACCGAACTGTTTGCCCACCCCTAATCGAGTGAGGAATCCTGCTCGAGCATCTGGCGAGCAGAAGTTCACAGCGTCACTTGGGAGCGAGCAGAAAACAACATCAACATTTTGGCGCCGTCTGTGGGGATCAGTTCAAAAAGCCTGACTTCCCTATACATTTGAAAAGCGACACAACGATGAGAGGAAATAGCAGGAGAGGAGTAAGCCTGGAGGAATCCGGTGACTCTAAGGGAGGTGGCCAATGAGGCCTGAGATAGGAAAATCCAAGAAAGAATGGACTGGATGAAGAGACAGATGGAGACACTGACGTCCATCTTGTAGGAACTCAGGGATGGACAGAGAAAAACAAGCAATGACGTCCCTGAGTCCAGCCGCGGGAACGCCCCGCCCGAGAGCATGTGGGAGATGAAGCCCAGAGGCAAAAAGCACAAAATGTTGCCGGAAGAGAGGAGACAAACTTGGAGGAAAGGGAGTCCCACCAACACTTACAAGACACGGCAACTACTTCCGGCACGGAGGAATTAGAGGGAGAGGTGCGCAAGTTGGCGCAGGTTGTAGAGGGCCTCTGGGGGAACGGGAAAGCCCCGAGTTGGAGAATAATATTGGACAGTGAGTCCCCACTCTCAGCAGAAATCATGGGCGTCACAATCCCCCAAGATTTCCACTTCCCTGACTTGAAGTTCTCAGGGAAGAGTGACCCGTTGGTACACATAGAACGTTTCAACGACATGACCAGAGTCAGGGCCTGACAGTCGCCCGAAGATGCAGAGCCTTCCCGTTTACTTTGGAAGGGAGAGCGAGAGAGTAGTACCGTAAACTACCACGGAGAAGCATTTTATGCTTCGAACAAATGTGCGGGAAATTCGCGGAGCAGTTCTAGGGTGCGTTGGCCCCGAAGATGACATGATAGAATTGGCAGAGATAAAGCAGAGGGAGGAGGAGTCCCTCTGGGAGTTTATCAAAAGATACCACCGGTCGGCCCTGCATCTTGGGGCATTCAACCACCCGGAGGCGCTGAGGGGGCTGAAGAATGGGATCAAGATGGGAAGGCCATGGTACAACTTGCAAAGCCCCTCGATCCATTCGTATTCCGACGCATATGAACAGGTGAAGATGGATATGGTTATTAAGGAAGAAAAAACTGCGAAACTGAGAAGCGAGCAGAGCAGTGGAGCGAAGTAGAAAGAGAAAAGAGGGCATGCTCGGGGAACACCGACTTCCAGAGCGATAAGGGAACGGGTTGCTCTATATAACCCCTACCAAAGGGCTCCCCAGCCGTGAGTGACTCCCGCTCTACCTCGCGGGTCCCCTAGTCGGGACTACAGGGAATATCGGCAGTACGGCGGTAACCTGCCTCGCAACCTGCCCGCAACTCGACCCATGTAGAACAACAATGAGCCGATCACTGCTACCCCACTCCCGAGAAGCTTCCCCAGGATAGGGCAGGTGTAGATACTTGATCGAGCCCGCGATACTGCACAATACACCCATCGAAGGTGTCGCTCGAGGAAATGTTCCAAGTTGTGGAGGAACGAAGGCTGTTGTGTTCCCCAACACCAATGTCTAAGCCAGCCAGTAGGAGGGACAGGGGCTAGTTCTGCTGGTTCCACGGCGACCACGGCCACTCGACGTCGCAGTGCTGAGATATGAAGAACCAGGTGGAAGACTTAGTTAGAAACCGGTACTTGGATGAATTTATTGAAGGGGGCCATCCGGTAGTCGAAAGCAGACAGAAGCAAAGATGACCAAGCTCGTGAGCTTGGACCGTGGAACCGCTCGCTACAAGGGTGATAGCAGGGAGGCCCACGATGACAAAAAATTCAAATAGGGTTCGAAAGAGCTACTCGCATGTACGCCTCTGTTGGCTGGGAAGTCGTGCTCGCCGTGCCTGCTGCAAAGAGAACTAAGGTAGGGTAAGTACCCATCATGTGGACGGAGGAGGATGAGGAGGGGTGCTGTATCCCCACGAGGATGCCTTGGTTGTGAAAGCAAATGGTGCTAATAAGGAGAACAACCGAATACTGGTGGATTCAGGAAGTACGGTGGGCATCCTCTTCAGGTCCACAGTTGATGATTTGGGAATAGCGGATGTGAGGCACGACCAGACGAGCACATCTCTGAAGGGGTTTGAGGGAGGAAGGCTAACCCCTCTGAGAATCGTCAAATTGGCTGTAACTATGGGTTCGAGGCCCTTTGAGAAGAACATGATGCTAGACTTCGTGGTGGTGGATGAAGTCAGCCCCTACCAAGGGATACTAGGAAGGCCCTTCATGAGGATTAGGCAGTCGCTGTTATCCACCCTTTACTTGGCCTTGAAGTATCGTGTGAATGGGGCCGTGGGAGTTGTCAAGGGCAATCAGAGGGTCGCGAGGAGCTGTTATGCTGTGGCAGCAAAAGAAGCGATGCAAGTGACATCGTTGGACTCGAGGGAAGAGTCAAAAAATGGAAGGCAAGAGCCCGCTGAAGAGCTAGAGGAAATCGGGATAAGACCAGACGAACATAAGAAGAAGGTCAGGATTGCTCGAGTATTAGCGGGCTACTGAGGAAAAATCTGATCGAGTGTTTACGGGCACACTCTGATGTGTTTGCCTGGACACGTGAAGATATGCCCGGGATCGACTCGGAAGTGGCATGCCACAGGCTGGCGATGAGGAAGGATGTGAAGCCGGTAAGGCAAAAGAGGAGGTGTGTCAACCAGGAGAGATATGAGGCCATGAACTACGAAGTAGAGAAGTCATTAAAGCGGGGTTCATAAGGAAGTCACCTACCTTGAATGGATCTCGAATGTGGTGCTGGTAAAGAAAGCAAGTGCGAAATGAAAGATGTGGGTGGACTTCACAGATTTGACCAAGGCTTGCCCAAAAGACAGCTTCCCATTGTAAAAAATATACTAATTAGTGGACTCCACAGCGGGACACGACCTGCTCAGCTTCATGGATGCGTTCTCAGGCTACAATCAGATCCCAATGTACGGGCCGGATGAGGAATACACGGCCTTATCACCAACTAGAGCCTATTTTGTTACAAGGTCATGCCCTTCAACCTGAAAAACGCGGGGGCAACATACCAAAGACTGGTGAACAAGATTTTCAAGCCGCTGATCAGCCACACCATGGATGTTTATGTGGACGATATGATCACTAAATCCAAGGATGCGGAGGAGCATGTGAAGCACTTGGAAGAGATTTTCGCGCTCTTAAGGAAATATCGGATGAAGCTTAATCCGAGAAGTGTGCCTTTGAAGTTGACTCGGGAAAATTCTTGGGCTTCATGGTCGAGAATGAGGGGAATCGAGGCCAACCCGGAGAAGATAAGAGCAGTGATAGACATGAAGTCCCCGCGCACCCTCAAGGAAATACAAAGCCTAGTTGGAAAACTGGCATCCCTCAACAGATTCATCTCCCATGCAATGCATAAGTCATCGCGTCTTCTTCCGTGAAATGAGAAAAGGGAGAAAGAAAAATGGACACCGAATGTGAGCGGCTGTCCAACAATTGAAGGAATATTTCTCTGAAAGCCCCATCGCTATCAACACCGCGAACATGAGAAGTTCTATACTTGTATTTAGCGGTGTCACAATGGACAACGAGCTCGGTCTTGGTAAGGGAAGAGTCGGGAGTGCAATACCCCATATATTACACGAGAAGAGCTTTGTTGGGAGCAGAGACTTGGTATCCGCTAATGGACAGGTGGGCACTGGCCCTGGTAACAGCAGCCCAGAAACTGAGACCTTACTTCCAAGCGAGTGACGAAACAGCCGCTTAGGCAGATCTTGCACAAGCCAGATACTTCTGGTAGGTTGGTGAAATGGTCGATAGAACTCAGTGAGCTTAACATCAGCTACCAGCCCAAAACGACAATCTAGGCGCAGGCCCTAGCAGACTTTGTGGTCGAGTGTACGGAGACAAGCAAAGAAACGAACAGCGAGCACCAAACGGGCTCACTGGCCCCGGGTAAAGCATGGACGGTTACAGTGGATGGGTCATGTAGGTACCAAGGAGCAGGAACAGGAGTGGTACTCCTTAGCCCTGAAGGGGTAGAAGTACAATATGCCGTGAAGCTCGAGTTTAAGGCTACCGATAACCAGCCTGAGTACGAGGCTGTAATTGTAATACTGAAGCTCGCTTTGGTAGTAAAGGCCGAAGAAGTAAAACTCCAAACAGACTCTCAGCTGGTGGCAAATCACCTCAATAAAAGCTTCCAAGCGAAGGGTGAGAAGATGGAAGCTTACCTTCGGAAAGTAAGACAGGTTATAGGGAAATTCAAAGTGGTAGAAGTGGAACAGATCGCAAGGGGAGAAAACTTTCGAGCGAATATAATAGCGCGAATGGCCGCTATATCCGACCCCAAAATGCCCAAGTCTATCCCATTGGAGATCAGGACCTGCTCGAGTGTCGAGCAGGAGGACAAGGTAATGAGCTTAACATCGAGCAGCACCTAGATGGATCCAATTGTCTCTTATCTCAAGGAAAGAACGTTGCCTGTCGACAAGAAGCAGACAAGAAAGCTAAAGTGTCAAGCGACTAGGTACACACTGATCGATGGAGTATTATACAGGCGAGGATACACCCTGCCACTACAACGATGTCTGGGCAAAGAGGTTGCGGGAACCATTCCGGTGCGAGGTCTCTGGCTTTTAAGGCCTTAAGGCAAGGATAGTTCTGGCCTCGGATGCACTAGGATGAGCAAAAAAAGACCAAGAGCTGCAAGAATTGTCAAAGCTTCGCCAACTACATGGCTCAGCCGCCCGAAAACCTCACAGTGATGAACTCACTATAGCCATTTGCTCAAAAGTAAGAGCGTCTGCAACACAAGCTGTGGTGACAATTGATTATTTCACTAAATGGGTTGAAGTGGAAGCTTTGAGCAGTATTACAGAAAGCAAGACCACTGACTTTATTTGGAGAAATGTGATTTGCAGGTACGGGATCCCCCACGCACTGGTTACAGGCAACGGGAGGCAGTTTGACAATAACAAGTTTAGGGACTTCTACAGGAACATGGGGATAGAACTAAAGTTCTGCTCGCCATCACACCAAAAGGCTAACGGACAAGTGGAAGCTGCGAACAAGACTATAAAATGCCTCCTAAAGACCAGACTCAGCGGGCAGAAGGGAGCTTGGGTTGACGAGCTACCTGGTGTCTTGTGGGCTTATAGGACCACGCACAAAACTGCCACGGGGGAAACATCCTTTTCCTTAGCATTTGGGCACGAAGCAGTAATCCCTGCAGAAATAATGATCGGCACATCGGACGGAGTACTTCAACGAGGAGCAAAACGATGAGCAGATGTGTGCAAATTTAGACCTGCTGGAAGAAAAAAGAGAAAGGTCAGCGGCAAAGATGGCGGAGTACCAGCATAGGGTGGCTTGCTATTACAACCAGAACGTACACATCCGCCGATTCCATGTGGGAGATTGAGTGCTTAGAAGGGTGAATCAGAATACCAAGGACCCCAGGCAAGGAGTGTTGGACCCGAACTGGGAAGGTCCGCATAGGGTCTCTCAAATAGCCGGTCTGGGAGTGTACAAGTTGACCTACCCAGATGGACGAGAAGTCAAGAGGCTATGGAACACGCAGCATTTGATGAAGTATTTCCAGTAAGTTTCCTTGTAGCGTGAGCCGTGATATTTAGTTTTTTCCAAAAATAGAAGTGTGTAAAACCTTGTACATGAATAAAAGAAAGAAAAACGCTTCCAATATTAAATCAATATAAGCAAGTTGAAGCTTATAATAACGCAAAGGCCAGAAGTCTCAAAGCCTAGCTTAAGGCAAGATGGTGCCAAGCCTGAGCCAAAAGCAGGCCCGAGTAGAATCAGCTCACAATGAAACACAAAGGCCAGAAATCTTTGAGCCTAGCTTAATGCGAGACGGTGCCAAGCATGAGCCAAAAGCAGGCACGAGCAAAATCAACTCGCAAAGAAACGAAAAGGCCAGAAGTCTCAAAGCCTAGCTTAAGGCAAGACGGTGCCGAGCGTGAGCCAAATGTAGGCTCAAGCAGAATAAGCTCAGAAAAAAACGCAAAGGCCAGAAGTCTCAAAGCCTAACTTAAGGCAAAACGGTGCCAAGCGTGAGCCAAATGTAGGCTCGAGCATAATAAGCTCGCGAAGAAATGTATCTCATTCTTAATTGTCCTTCAGGTTTATGAAGAAAAAAGAAAAGATTCTTTCATGAGAGTTCCCTTCTCTTCTTTCTCTCAAATGCTCATTTTGGTATCTTTAGAGTCCATCAAGGATTCATTCAAGTCTTCTGAAGTAGTGTCACCACTACCATTTCCCCAGGGTGTAAATTATAGAGCTATAACTGTCCCCAAGCACACAACCTTTCCGTCTCCCCTTCGGAATTTCCCTATTCAAAGGCCAGAAGTCTCAAAGCCTAGCTTAAGGCGAGACAGTGCCAAGCATGAGCCAAATGCAGGCTCGAGCAGAATAAGCTCGCGAAGAAACGCAAAGGCCAGAAGTCTCAAAGCCTAACTTAAGGCGAGACAGTACCAAGCGTGAGTCAAATACAGGCTCGAGCAGAATAAGCTCGTGAAGAAACACAAAGGCCAGAAGTCTCAAAGCCTAACCTACGGCAAGATGGTGCCAAGCGTGAACTAAATGAAGGCTCGAGCAGAATAGGCTCAAAGAAGAAAAGCAAAGGCCTAAAGTCTGTTAAAGATTGCATAGCAAAGGCCTAAAGTCTACCTCACAAAGAATTTTAGAACAAAAATAAAAGAAAAAGGCAAGGTAACGAACATATGTTCTTCATTTATTCATCAAAGATTACAAGGCAAAAAAAAAAAAGAGTACAATAAGGCTACTTAAGAGGTCGGAGCATTTGGCCTAACAGATGGAATTGGGTCTTAGAGGACTGGGTAACTTCGAGTCTGCGAAGAATCAAGCAGTGGAGCTCTCTGCCGTTGGAAGAGCGGCTTCTCCTGATCCCTTGGCTCCTGAGTTCAGGCATTCTACTCGCTCATGTAAGCATCTACACCCGCCTCGAGCTTCGACATATCCAATTCGGGGTATTCCTTGCCCAGGACAGACATGAGGCATTCGTACCTTAAGGTCACTCCCTTGTTGTACTCCTCCGCGAGCTGGCCCTCCAAGGAGTCCACCTTATGCTGGAGACGAGAAGCCTCTACCTCCAGGGTCCTCTCAAAGGCGCACCTCGCACGCCGAGGTTCTTTCAAGCATTCACCAGCGCATCCTAGACTACAGATAGCTCATTCTCAAGTTGGAGCACCTTGGATTCAGATAGTGCTTCCTCATCATTCTGCTCGAGCCTCTGCCTCAAGCTCTGATTATCAACCCTGGTCTTCCTCTCAGAGTCCATGGCATTGGTCTTAAAGGCGGTGGCAGCAGCCGTAGCGTGGCAAGAGAGGCGCTGGAACATGTTGGCCAGCTCGCTGGCACTAGAAGCCTCCAACCCCTCCATCAGCTTCTCTTCCATATACCTGGCAAAATCTCTGATATAGGTCGGCAACATTAGGCTGTTGCTGCTCCTGGGAACGTCCTGCTCGAGACCGTACTGGAACGACAGTTCTCGAGCCCCTTCGGGTTGCCCCTTCTGCTGACCGCTCACCCTCTCGAGCAAAAGGAGCTGCCTTGGCTGGCGAGACAGTAGGATCAACTCTAGGCCGCTTGGGTGGAGCAGAGGAGCTGCTCAGACGTTCTGCTGTGCTCAGGGGCCTCTTCAGTCGAGAAATGATGCCATTCATTTCTTACCCCGGAACAAGGCCAAACTCGACAAGGTTGTGAAGTGTGAGTAGCTCCCGACACAAGCTCGCATTGTGTAGAGCAGTATTGATACGCGACTGAAGCTCTTCCCCAACCCGGTGGGACGCACTCCAAGATACTACAACAACAGCAAGGAAAAAATAGTGAGAAAAGTGCGAGCAGAAAAGCTAAAGTAAGAAATGCAATGAGCAGCAGACGCCTGGGGTACAAAAATGAGAGGGAATTGGAGGAACCCCTCAGCGGCAGAAGATACTTGCACCAGTCTCCCCCGGCAAAGAAGAACTTGCCCTTCCAATTGCCACTAGAGGTGGGAGGTCGCTGATGGGTTTCTTGCCCTTCAAAATCGAGGTGAGTTAATACCACCTACGTCTTTTGGATTGCTCTTTAACTGGTAGAGATGCTTTATCTCATCTACCGACGGCTCACCCAAGTTACACCATCTCCACAAAACATACAACCCTGACAGAACCCTCCACCAATTTGGGTTTAGCCGCCTAAGGCTAGACTCAGTATGGATAGGACCGGGACAAAATAGGGTTGAAGGGGCAACCTAACGCCCCAACTGAAGCATTCTAAATAAAGGGTGACATACCCCGAAGAGGACGGCTGGGCGTGTCACTTTTGCCAGGCAGACGTAGATCTACACACCTGGAATATGGTACGTATCCCTAAGCCGGTCTAGGTCTTGGTGTGAAGTCTCATACCTCATATTGTCAATAGCAAACAACTCGGGCTCTGATCTCTAGCCAACCCTCTCCCCTTGTTGCAATTGGTCTCCCCCACAACCACGACCCCTTCGGGGCTTGGGTCCCTCACCAGACCACCCTATTAGTCTCACAGTCACTCGAAGAAGATGACTCTTCAGGGGACATCTGACGGGGTTGTTGTGTATCTGAAATTTTTCCTAGAGACACCAAATAGGAACCAGAAACCCAAAAAAATGGAAAAAAAAAACAAGAACGAGAAGAAGGAGAAAAGTTTATACCTAAGGTAGATTTGACGATGGCAGAAAAGAAAGTAAGAAACGCTTCCAGGCGGCTGATTCTAATGTTGGCAAAGATTGGAAACAAGAAGCACAAGAAAGAAATTAGGGATTTATAAAGGGAAAAGCACGTCATGTCAACAGATGGCACACTACTTAAGAGACGCTGACTGCTTAAGTAACTGCCTCTTCAAAATTCAAACGAACGGTCCAGATCCGCCCACACGTCCTGCATTAAATGTGAGGTAACGGAAAAGGTGGATAGCTCAGCATGAGAAGGTAAAAAGGGTGGGGAAGCCTGCTCGAACAAGAAGTTTCCAGTCTCATCTCGTTTCACTCTAAAAGACTAGAAAATGGGGGACTGGTGTTTGGGTGATACCGAGCAGACCCCCTCGAGGTCAACCCAGGCAAAGCAGAAGATCTGACCACCGGCACGAAGATGCCCTCACTAGGTATCAAAGCAAGTCGAGGTCCAGTGCTCCAAGGCTGGTCGAGCCCTGACCTTCTCTTCCTGATTGAGGTCATCAAACCTCCGAGGAGGATCCAATCACGTCATCGAAAACACTAAGGGAATCAAGGCTCGAGCAGAGCCGACTTAAACAGAATGACCCCTCCTCCGGACAACTTGACACGACGATCGATGCCTAGTAGCACCCCACGCAGTAAGACTTCGTCACTGTTATCGATGGCCGGCACACGCCCCCACAGTGTCATCATTTCAAACACGCGTGCACGGCACCATCATTGGGCCACGGGAACCCATACCCACCTGACATCCCACGCCTCTAGGGCGTGCTACGCAACTCCAGCTGTGAGAAGGGCTAGGCACAATTAATACTGGAGGGCGGCTATCCAGTGCAAATAAGGGCGGGAAAACAGGAGGATAAATATCAGCTGAAGGACAAGGTTTGAGGATTCTTTTCTTTTTCTTTTGAACCTTGGAGATTTACTTTTTCTTTACCATATTTTCTTTCTTAAAAATCTGAAGCATTTTAACTCCAACAAAACCATCCAAAACCGAGACTTTCTCTACACTTTTACCCTTCAAACGCCCTATCTTTTCCGGTCTCTCAAACCAAGAGGGATACCAAAAGAATCAACCCAATTAATGACTTGAGTGTCGGAGGGTTTTCGCCGGAAAAACACCCGACGACCCTGACACTGTTCTTTGTGAGCGCAAGCCGAAGGAAATCACCATTCCAGTAAATGGAGAAAGGCAAGAGTCAATGAGGAATCCTGCTCGAGCATCCGGCGAGCAGAAGTTCACAGCGTCACTTGGGAGCAAGGAGAAAATAGCATCAACACGTCGTCCAAGATAAGAAGAAATTTCTTTCCTTCAACACACTCTTGAACATGTTGCATGAGAGATTGAAACTCACCAAAATTACAGGTAGAACCTGCTAGAGCCTCAATGATTGCTCTAGCGATTTCGAACTCATCAAACTGTTCTGACACAAACTGTTCTCTTTTCAAAATTTTTTTTAACATCATCGTTGTTGTAGGCAAATTGAGCAAGAGCAGTTTTGCCTATGCCCCCATCCCAACAAGTGAGATCAAATGGGGGCCTTTTTGTTCTTCACTACTCTCACACAGCAACTTATTAATAAGTTCATTCTTCTCAGCTATTCTACCAAATATCTGAGACTCAGAGGAGAGTTGGTAATCGTTGACGTGCCATCTCATTACTCTTAATAACATTCAAATGTTCAAAACCAAACTGGTCTTTCTGTTTAGCAATATCATCAAGAGTTTTAATGATTTCTTTGATCTTGAGAGCAATGTCATGACGTAGAACAACTGATTTGCAACCATAGCAAGAGGCAGCAGGAAAGAAGGAACATACCTTCTTCTTAGGAACGAGAGCATCATTTTCATGATCACCCGCTCCATCTACTTGCAGTTTGAGCCTTGCAGTGTTCCACTCACCCAACACATCTTCCATATCGTAACATGCGTCTCTGAGTTGATCGAGCCAGAGTCTGACAGTTTCCTCCTTTACTTGCCTTTTCTCTGCATCATTCAGCACAGCTTGAATGGCTCGGAGATTGCTGGTCAGCTTCTCCACTTCCTTTCGGACACCCGTTACCAGCATTACTTGTTCCTTTGCCTCTTCAAAAGCCATTGAAGTCAGCTGCTCCAAAAGAGGGGAAATAATCGCATCAACCATGGTGAAAGAAGAGAGAGAGAGAGAAGAAATTGATGGTGAGGTGTTGCGAAAGTAATTAATGCTCAACGAAATGAAGGGGCTAATAATGTGGTGAAAATGCTGCCATATTCTTTCAATTCTTATAGCACCGCAGGCAAAATTCTAATTTAGAAATATTTCATTTTAGCCCCTTCTGAACGTAATTACTGTCATTTATTATTATTATTATTATTATTTTACAACAAAGAGAAAAATGGCCAGTGTGGGCAGGAAATAATCTAGTGTTATGTCCGACATCCGCGAGGAAATAATCTAGTGTTATATCCTACATCCGCGATTCACGCGCTATATGAACTTAACAAAGTTTTCTCCGATCTCTTTTTAAATAATTGAACAGGTTATTATATAACATATTATCATTTCAGCCCTGTGAAAGAAGTTACTATTATTTTTTTATTTATTTATATTTTTTAACAACAAAGAGAAAAATGGCGGTGTGGACAGGAAATAATATATTATTAGTCTGCGTATGTGAATTTGACAAAGTTGTCTCGATAAATAATTGAACAAGCTGACACATAATATATATTATCATGTCAGCAGAGACACAGAGATTCGGAAGCATTCACTTAAAATCACCCATTAACTACGAACAAGCGGCACAGAATATTCTAAGATTGATGTCGAAATTTAACCTAAACATTTTCTTTTAAAAAATTAATAATTTGTAATAAAGTATCATAAATATACCAAAAATGAAAATAGAAAGTCAAAATTGTAATGCGGAAGAAAGTCAAAACTTTTTATTTGTTTTACGCCAAAGGAAAGTTTCTTCCATAAATTACAATTTATTGAAGAGCTCTTCAAGTTAGTGTTTATATAACTTACTTTTATTTATTTTTTATAGGGTTAATTTCACAAAAATCATTTATTTTTTTATTTTATAATTAATCATTTTTTCTATCATCATTTCTACATCTATTTTTTATTCTATCTAAATTTTTTTTATATTTCTTTATACAAGTATAAATGGTGATCAAATTCATATAAATTTATAAATTCTCCATAAATCTATTGTCCTATATGTTCTTCTTTCTAATTCTAAGGATTTTATTTTTTGGTTTAATAATTTAATGTATATATCTATCCTATTTTCCCATCAAAGAAACATATGATCTATACATGAGTATAATTCTTGTATTCTTTCTACTACATGTTAGGCTAAAAATTGTTGGTATAGATTATTCATGTTGTTTCTTTTTTGTACCAAGATATTAAAAATTTTATAAATTCATTTATGAATTTCATTTTTATTTCTAATACTCTTAAACTTTCTTGTACGTTACTTTCTGTATTCTTAAATTTCTCTTTCATTTCTTGTATTAAGTCTATTTTTATTTTTCTTATCTAATTTTTATTTTCATTTATTTGTTTAATTAAATTTCCTATTTCAATTTTATCTTCTATTTTTAAAGTATACAATGAATCTACTATTTGTTATATAGGATTCATGGTCATGGCTCTGATACCATTTCGGGGGCGGCTTAGCATTTTAAACAGATTTTAGCAGATTATGAATTTCTATATTAAATATACTAAAATCTTCGTATATTTCTATTAAGTCTTTTATGTTTTTTTTTCTAAAATGGTTTATATTATTAAGCTTTTAAAATTTTCTCATTCTATGTTTTGTATTATTTTTCTTTTTAAATCTATAGATATATTGATATTGAATACTATTTCTAATTCAGATTTTGTTATGAAGTCTTTTACTCTAAACATCATACTATTATACTGATATGTCTTGTATTTAAACTCTATCATTAATTTTTTTTTATTTTTTTAAATAACTCATATAAATATTTTTATAAGGGCTCGAACCCTTGCTCTCAATATTGTAAGTACAATGGCTCTCCCACTAGGCTATAAGCCCATTGGTAACCCTATCATTAATTGTTCATTATTATATATAATTTTTGCTTCTTTATTTAACCATTTTTTCTTTATCATACCCATTTGTTTACAAAGCTTTTCATGATATTCTTCCATTTTTGAAAAATCAAGTACGTGAATTGTTATACAAGAGATACAAAGGGCATTTCTGTCCAATCAAAATCAGCTACCCAATTTATGTTACTGATTTCCATCGATATACTTGATTAATCAACATTAGAAATATATATATATTAAATTCTATAATTTCTTTTATTTGTCCTAAGATTCTTTTTTCCATAATTAGTTGTACCTGATTTATGAATCTTTGATCCATGTTTTCTGAATTTAGGTTCCAACTTAGTGTTTGTATTTTATTATCTAATTTATCTGCTATTTGTCTTAATTGATTTATGTTTTCAAAATTTATACTTTCAATAGAATTTATTATATTATTAGCTTTTTTTATTAAAATAATTCTCCTCCTCAATAAAACTTCAATCAACAACAATCTCCACCGACAAATATAAGTTTAGAATTATCACCTTAATACATTCAAATCTTCTGGAACTTTTTAAGGTCTGGCTCCTAGTCCTGTTGACTGGTCACATTTTCCCTATAGCTATGCTCTAACTGCCTTAAATGCCACCCTGGCTACACCGGCAGAATGAGCTCTGCAATACGAGATCATTGTGCGTCTGTCGGACCTTGGGGTTTTGATCTTTTAAAGTGTCGATTGATTTTTAGGTCTCGTGTTTCCTTCCCTATTCTAAGGGTTTTGATGTTTATGATTGTGTTTTACGATTTAAGAGAGATAGTTTTATTTGAACATGGTTTTCAAAAGATTTTCGAATTTAATGTTCTGAATGCTCTTAGAATGCTCTGAGTTGTTCTTCTCTATTATTTCTTTATAAAGGATTTACAATGACAAAGTTTTTACACGTGTTAACTCCTTATACAAAGAAATCTAAATTGATAAGATTACATGATGAAATCTTATCCTTATCTGCCTAACCTTGGGCCCTCTCCTTTTTTACTAAGGGAGGTTTACATTATGATGGCCGACATAAGGCTTACATCTCTGTTTGAATAATGGAAAAATTTACATTGCTTTATGAAATGCATGCCAGATGTTCTATCTTTTCATATGCTATACGTCTTGTAGTGGGAAATACGGGATGTGGTGGTTGTCGATGTTAGATATGAAGCTGGCAAACATTCTTGATCTGCCGACATCTGTACTTGGTGTACAGAGGATAAAATTATCTTGTTGTATAAGGATATTGTACCATCTATCATACAAATTTGTTACCAAGGATTTTATCACTGTTATTCCAGCAACTCTTCTGTAGCTGGCCCATTCTCTGCTGAATATGGGCTCTTTACTTCTGCTTTGGTCTACTTTCAAGTTGAAACTGTTTGTTACAATGTTGAGGTTGCGAAGATGAATGGCTTCACATTTTACTTCATCATCATACTCGGGCTTATAGTATAGAACTTTAAGCATACATTTTTTTAGCATATTTACTTATTTTGCATACAAGTGTATGATCGAAGCAAAATAATTCACTCAAGTTTATATATGGGTATACTAGATCAAGATATCCAAAATCTGCTAATTTCTTAATAAATTCGGGATCTGATCCTTTTATACATACAACTCTTGGATATATGGATTTACCATTACTTCTGAAATAAGTCTCTGAATATTCTATTTTACTGTAGATATATTCAGAAAAACTCTTATACTCTTTTTCTTTTGGTAGGAGATTTACTTATTCAGTTCCTCCCAGGTTTATTCTTTTTACAGCTACAATAGTACGATCTTTTACTAGAGGTTTACTAGGATTTATTGCTATTACTTTTTTACCAGATGGGATTTGTACATAATCCTCATAAAAAATACCTTATAATGATCGCATAAACACATATAATATGATTAAATGGACTTTACTCAAAATATTAATGCAATTTAAGATATCTGAATAAATACGTCAAATATTTCATTAATAAAAAATTAATATGCTTTCAAGAGCACGTAATCCCAACAATCTCCAACTAGCTCTCAAAGCATATCTGTCAAATTGCACATGCTTGTAGGACTCTAAATGTATGTGATAACCTTTCTACACTATTTCCATATGAAATGATACTTCCTCTCAATGTGTTTTTGTTTCTTGTGGTTTCTTGGTTTTTTTGATTGAGCCACTGCACCACTAATATCACAAAATAATTTAAGTGGTGCACTTGTAGCAGATACCATCTCAAAATCTTGAAGGAACTTACGGAGCCATACCGCTTCTTTTGCAGCCTCAGATGCAGCCACATATTAATCTTTTGTTGTGGAGTATGTGATACAGGATTGTTTCACACTCCTCCAACTAATAGCTCTACTTCCTAATGTAAACACATAGCTAGAAGTAGACTTTTTAGAATCCTTATCTAATATAAAGTCAGAAACATTATAACCCACTAGAGTAAGTTCATCACCTGAATACACAAGGATATAATCCTTAGTTCTTTTCAAATACTTCATTATGTGCTTGACAGTACTCCAGTGTTCAGGTCTAAGATTAGATTTGATATCTACTAACCATCCCAACCACAAAACATATGTCTGGTCTAGTGCAAAGCATGGCATACATGAGACTTCCCACAGCTTCCGCGTAAGGAACTTGTCTCATTTTCTCTATCTCCTTAGAAATTTTAGGTGATTGATCCTTAAAGAATAAAATTCTATGTCTGAATGGTAACAAACCAGTCTTGGAATTTACCATGCTGAATCTAGCCAATATCTTATCGATATAGACCACTTGAAACAAAGCTATCGTTTTATTCTTCCGGTCTTATAGTAACTTGATACCAAGAATATAACTAACTTCTCCCAAATCTTTCATATCAAATTGTTTTGCTAGCCAACTGTTTATAGTAGTCAATACTCTTACATCGTTTCCAATAAAGAGAATATCATCTACATAAAAAATTAGGAAGGCTACAGGTTTTCCCTGAATTTTCTTGTACACACATGGTTCATCAATATTCTGAATGAATCCAAACGATTTTATCACTTGATCAAATCTGATGTTCCACGACCGGGATGCTTGCTTCAATCCATAGATGGATCTCTGTAACTTGCATGCCAAGTGTTCTTGGCTTTTTTGTATGAATCCATATGGTTGTTGCATAAAGATATCTTCTTTAAAATGCCCATTAAGAAAGGCAGTCTTGACATCCATATGAAAAATTTCATAATCTAGCACTGCAGATAATAGAAAGCAGAATTATGATGGATTTAAGCATAGCAACTAGAGAAAATGTTTCCTCATAATCGATTCCCTCTTTTTTGAGTGAACTATTTGGCTACTAATTTTGCTTTAAATGTTTCCATCATTCTGTTTACTCCTTTTTCCTCTTATAGATCCACTTGCATCTAATGGGTTTTACCCCATTTGGTGCCTCTATAAGTTCTCGATTTTATTGGAATACATAGATTCCATTTCTTGATTCATAGCCCTTTTCCAATGTTCAACATCACTATTTGTTAGAGCTTTATTATATCTAGTGGGATTTTATACATGTTCATCTGAGATATCAATGATCAACCTCAATAGGTCAGGAAAGACCTATTATTAATCATTCTCATGAAATCTTATTATAATTTATATGATTTAAGCATAAATATTAGATGTGCCATTGATTTAGGTAAAACATTTCTTTTCTTAGATAAATGCATATACTTTTTATCATTATATCTTGCTTTGAACAGATCAATAGACATATATGATATTAATTATCTTTGTAAAGTATCAAAATAAGTTATTTACAGAGGATAAAAAATAACAGTGCACTCCTGTTTATTAAAAAACAAGCCACCGAAATTAAATTCCTTTAATGTTTGGAATACAAAGACAAATATCAAAACTTAAAGTCTCATAAATTTGATCTAGTCTTCTCAGCTGATATAAACTAGTATCCTTCTTTACTACAATTTAAAGCTTTCTTCACTTAATCTCTTGGTTTCCTAAAAACCAAATAAATGAATTTACAAATTAAATTAGTTATCTCATAATTCACTATTGCATTAATCAATAAAAACTAAACTAATTAGGAAGCTTAAAGATTTCCTATACCTGATTTTAATAATCTTAAGACAATCTTTCTTCCAATGACCCTTTTGTGCACACTTGAAGCACTTGCCTTTCGACTTGCTATCTTTTCTGGTAGACAAGTTTCTTGTGTTAATTCTCTTTTGCCTACCCTTGTCTTTCGACTTAGGCCTTAAAGAAAATTCTTGTTTAAAAAGTTCTTTGCTATGATAATATTCTTCTATATTATGTAGTTCGTACATCAATTGAACTAAGGTCATATCTTTATTGCTTAAGATATAACTGACCTTAAACTCTCTGAATGTATCAGGTAAAGATTCAATCACCATCTTAATCTTTGTTTTATCATCGATCTTAACACCATGAATCTTAACTTTATTCAAATAGTCTATCATTTTGAGGACATGATCACTAACTCTTGTACCCTCTTCCATCTTGGTGTCAGTGACACGTTTTAACGCTACTTCTCTGGCAGAATCAGTATTCTACCGAAACATTTGATGGAGACTAGCCAATATTTCAGTCGCTGTTTCCATACTCCGAACTTTATTCTGCAGTTCTATAGAAATTAAAGTCAATAAATAGCGTTTAGCCATTTTGTTAGCTTGGCATCATTTTTCATAGGACTCCCTCTGATTTCTATAATCGTATAACGTTGGTACTGGAGGGCATTACTGGGTTAGAACATATGTGCAGTCTTTAGCAGTGAGAATATTAAATAGATTGCGTTTGCAATCTAAGTAATTTTCACCAGTGATTTCATTTTTAACCAGGATAATTAATAATGGGTTGATGGAAGACATTTTCTGAAAAATAAAACATACATGCATAAATACATTGATATAACATTCACAACAAAATTTTAAAATGCAAAAAACCATAAATGCACTTTATTTTATTGTAACGATAATCTAGTACCACTTTAGCAAGCTATCCGTTAGGGGAGTCATACCGCCATTTACTAGACCCAATTAACCATTAGATTATTTAATTTCATGTCGTAACATGATAAGTAACTATTGTTATCCTTTAGGGCCAAAATTTTGTTAACAGAGCTTCGTTGGGAAGGTTAATAACAAATTTTGTTGAGTGTATAACCATTGTTTTAATCTACGTATTTCTCATATCATGCAACCACCGTTAGGGTAATCAATAGATTAAAAAATATTTCGATCTTATCTTTAAAGAAGTTCATCAAGTAAAGTGTCTAATATGTATACCCTCTGTAGGGAGCATCACTGTATCATGAATTATTGAACTAAAAATGGAGCCCGTGGGAAAATTATCTTGAATCTTCCCTCTCCCACTCAATATTTTAAAGTTGGTTTTTCCTTTTAAAACATACATATATTGTTAATTGCATGCTTGCTATAATATTATCTAAGTGATATCTTATATTATCAAGCATTTGCAAATTTCAAACAATATAAATAAATTCATGTTATATGAATGACATATATCATTATGCATAGAGTGGCACAACCTATTCTATATGACATATTGTTATGGCATATTAATATCCAAAACACAACATATAGAAAATTAAATAATCTCAATTCATGGTTTTCCTAAAAATAATAAAAAATATTAACCCTAATCTTCATTGGGCTTCATGTCAATATCTTATTCCATTGGATTATCTTTATTGATGTACTTGGCTAATATGGGCTTTAAATTTATTATTGGTCCAAATTTTTAATTTTAAAGAAAATAAAATAAAATTTTAAGTAAAACTTTTGGACAAAAAATAAACTTAATTGTTTTATCCATGCATTTTAATCCATTAAGCCTAAATTTTATTGGACTTAAAACTAGGATATACCAAGCACAAATTTGTTTTTGGACTTAAATGCATAATAGTATACTTATTTTACCCATTTTGAAAATATTACAGAGATTAGCGGTCTGAGAGATAATTACCACTCAAAACCCTAATCTCATATTTTCTTCTCCAGCCCCCATTACTAAACCGCAGCAGCTGCCATTCGTTCTTTGTCACGGTCATCTCTCATTGCTGTTAGGCTGCCTGCTGCCTCGTGAGCCACGTCGGTTCACTACAGCAAGACGCGAGCCTCGCCGCCTACCGCCGCAGCGTGAGCTGCGCTCGCGCGCGGCGCTTGCCGCTGCAGTTGTCGACGGAGCTCTTCATCGCGACGTGGTCTGCCGCTGCTGCAGTAACCGCCATCGTTGACGGGATTGGTGCTGCTTGAGGACTTCCGTGCGCGAGCTACATGCTGTGCGAGTCTTGCGCAGGCGCTGCGTGCTGCGGGAGCCCCATGCGTGCGCGATGCTACTCGGTAAAATTTTTTTATTATTATTACAGATTACAACCCCAATAATTACCCAAAATTTTACGACCATAAAATTAAATCAAAAGAGAAATATAATGATAATAGACCACCCCTTTTGTTACAAATCCAAAACGAAAATACAACTAAATTTCTAACCATGAATTAAGACAATCCAAGTATGCTTTTTTTATATGTTAACAAATAATATGTATCTAAATAAATTGTGCCACTCTAATACATAATTAACAAGATAAATTTCTTACGAAATTCTTATATATTATTATGAGATGGCTCTGATACCAATTAAAGGGAAAAAAATCAAGTTTTCCAATTTTTCAATTAAAACCTTTTTAGGGCCGATCTCATACAACATATAAGAATTAAGTAATGTAGAAATTCATACCTTGATATTTAGAGAAGATGAACAATTGAGAGTTATAGATCTCTCCAAACAATCTTCTCGGCTATAACTCAAGATTGATCAACACTGAACGTGTGGGCGTCTGTTTCACCACTCCCCAATTACAATTGGCTTCTCTTAGATGTCTTCTATATTTTTCTCTAAAGCCTTGGGATTCTCTTCTCTCTCTTGTCTTAAGAGAATAATATCCCTTTTATAATATTTTATAAAAAATCATAGTATGTTAGGATTAGAATTCCTATTTAAAATAGAATTCCTATTTTAATTTAAATATTTAAATATTTAAATTAAATATTATCTCTCCACTTCCGTAAAAGTGGAGAGAATGTGTAACTAGCTAGGAGACCACCTTGTAAAATATCATAAGCCTTCTTTTACACATAAATATAATATACTAGGCCTTAACAAATATTATAATTATGATTTTCATCTAATATGCCAATTTTTCTTGCTTTTGGGTCCAGTGATGGTGTTGCCAATTAAAAGGCCTTAACATCTACATGTCAATGTCGTGCCCATTGGTAACTTAAATGAAATAACAACTACAATCATAAAATTACAACTAACTCAAGATTAAGATTATAGTAAATCAATGCCTATGAGATTTACTTATTCAGTTCCTCCCAGGTTTATTCTTTTTACAGCTGCAATAGTACGATCTTTTACAAGAGGTTTACTAGGATTTACTGTTATTACTTTTTTACCATATGGGATTTGTACATAATCTTTATCACAGATAGCTTTTCCATGTGAGTGGAGTCCACTACTGCTTCCACTTGGGGAATTTACTTCAGGATTTACTAATTGCCCAATTAATGGATTTACTTTTTTTACTTTCTTCAAACTCCTCTCTTAAACTCTTTATAGAGAGTCTGAGATTGTTTACGAAATTGCCAATGATGCTTACAACTTCTTCAAGATCTATCTCCAGATTTATTATTCTTTTCTCTATGTTTACTGTGCAAACTCTATATTTCTACTAAGAAAATTAGCCAAAAAATTGTTAGCACCTTTTATATTTATAATTTTAAAATTATAATAAGATAAATATACTTGCCACTTGTGTAATCTTTTATATTGTGGCTCATTTGGTAAATTTTTATATATTAAATAATTAAGATAAGTATTATAAGTTTCTATAACAAATTTCTTTTGTAATAAAAATAATGAGAATTTCTTTATTCCCTTATAGATTGTTAATAGTTCATTTTCATAGACTGGATAATTTATTTGTGCTTTATTAAATGTTCCACTGGTATATATACTTATTTCATTTAAATCAGTTTTAAGTATTGCTTCCCAATATAAATCAGAAACATCAGTTTGTAAAATTAAATTATCCTTTTCATCTGGTAACCTTAACTCCGGTAAATTTTACAATATTCCTTAAGTTCCTTTATCGCTTATGTATGTTCTTCACTCTATCCTTTTGTATTATTTTTTCTTAATAGTTTTTGGATGATGTTTCTATTCTCTGACAAATTTTCTATGAATCCGCATAATTTAGACATCCTAAAAATTTTTTGATTTGTTTTTTTATTTTCCAATCTATTAGGAAAGTCTTCTATTTTTCTTGCAATATGACTTTGTGATTTTATTCTATTTTTATCTAGAATCATACCTAAAAATTCTATTATTTTATGTTCTATTGATGCATTTTTCTCTAATAATACTATTCCTTCTTTTATATATTTGTTCACAAAATCTTTTAAATACATTCTATGTTCTTCTAATGACTTCGATGCTATTAAGATGTCATCTACATAAACTATAATATGATTATTTCCCTTGAATATTTTATCCATTTTTCTCAGGAATATTTGTGGAGCGTTTTTAATTCAAAAGGCATTACTAACCATTCATAATGTCCTTGTAGTGTACTAAAAGTAGTATAAGCTATACTTTCTTTTTCCATTTTTATTTGCCAAAATCCTGATTTACAATCAAAGTTAGAGTAATAATTTTTTTTCCTTTTGCTAGATTTATTAATACTTCTTTATTTGTTAGGAAATATCCATCTAATTTAGTGTATTTATTTAGTTCTTTGTAATTTATTACCATTTTCACTTTTCCTCTTGACTGCTCCACCCTTTTCATTATCATAAAAATAAGGCTATTATGGGGTTGTTACTTGTGATGTATTAGGTTTAAATTTAATAATTCTTTTTATCTTGATTTTGAATCCTTCTTTATCTTCTATTGTATACAGTATTGGCATTACCCTGATTATTCTATCTTCTATTAATTCTATTTTTCCTTTAGGGTGATCAGGCTTCTATAGTGCTAAATGATTTTCACTATAAATCTATTTTAATTGTTGTTTAATAGTTTCTTAGTTTATGTTATATATTTGTCCTTTTTGTATCAAATAATATTTTTCATATTATTCACTACTGACCGACCTGGCTGAACTTTGAATGGTCGAAATTCTCTAGGTATACGAAGAATATGGTTACAAGGCGTTTTAAGAGTAATTAAAAATAATGTTTGTTGATAATATTGAAATTATTGTAAAAAGTCATTTCCGAGAAGTAGATCGCAATCCATATTATCATATTTATATATTTGGGAGATGGATACATTTTTACTTCCTAAAATTATTTCATTTTTTTTAACAGTATGGTTTACTTGTTGTTTATCACTAATGATTCCAGTTATTTTGATTTGGCCATCTGGTTTCTATTTTTTAGAGAGAAATATTTTCATTATGGTTATTTCACTACCTGTATCAATTAATGCACAAGTATGTATATCTTTTTCGATTGTATGAACTTGAATATATACTGACATAGGATATTTAAGAAATGTTTTATTTACTATTTTTTACAAAAGATTTCATTTTCTTCTAATGATAATGTTATACCACGTTTTTCGATTTTATAATATTCTAAATCTTCCAAAAAACTATTACCTAATAATATATAATTTTCGTTGAAGATATTCGAATCTATAAAACATGTTACTATTATCCTTATGCCTTCAATTATTATTGGTACTTTTACTTATTTATTGCATGCACATTTAATTCCATTGAAATCAACATATTCGTAGGGCACATCTATTTCATTTATTATTAATCCATTATTTTTATTGTGGTTCATTTGATTATGGATAGCTCCGGTATCTATTATAATATATGGGCCTTTTACATAATTTAGTCCATCAAAATATTATCCTGATATTTTCATTACCCCTGTTATTGGAGTGTCGCTTAACTGTTTATTTTTTGTATAATAGTAATTTTGGTTTGATGAACTTCCTCTTATTAATGTTTTACCTTTAAAGCTTATAGGTATAATTGATGACTCTTTGTTTTCTGAATTTATTATTTCTTTCCTGTCATCAATACTTAATCTATAATTTATAGGTATTCTAATATCTTGTACCTTCGGTTCAATCAATGTAGTTCTATCTTCACATTCCTTATTGATTTCTATTAATGGTTTATCACTATATATTTCTCTATAATTTGAGTTACAAAAGCTATATAGGGCTGAATAATGAAAAGTCATTAACTTATTTCCTTGTTTCATTAGATTGTCTTTTAATAGTTTAAAACGAAGGCTTAATGTTTCATCTATATTTTTATCTTTTATATGAATACAATATTTTGGGTGACATGTAAATAATAACTAAGTATAATTCCTTCTATTGTTCCCAAATGTCCTACCATTGGGTCATTGAATCTTTAATCATGTAATGATAATATTATTGGACTATCTATTCTTTCTTTGAACAAAGATTTTACTAGGATTTGAATTTTTGTTAAGTAGACATACTATATTTTTTCCCTTATTGATTATTTCTTTATTTTTTTAAGGGCTAAATTGATTGTTCTTTTATTTATTAAGCTTAATCTTATATTTCCTGCAGCTTGTGTTATTGTTATTGCTTTTTTCTGTTCATAATACTCATGTAATATTATTTTCTTTCTTTTAAATATATCTCTTAACTTATTTAGAACTCCATAGTCTGGCTGTTCTAATTTTGCTTTTAAGAGTTTATTGTACCTGTTTTTATCAAATGTTGCGACTAAACTGTATCCATTAACATTTTCTTCTCTTTCTATTTCATATATTTCTTCATTTTCTTCTATTGTATTACTAATTGTATTACTAACTCCTTTTTCTTTATTCTGATTCATCTGATTCATTGGTTATATTATCCTTAGACATGTATACCTCTCTTCTCCCATATTCGGATAAATCACTTATTAATTCTAATTCATCTTTTATATTATTGAATTCTTTTTCTAAAATTCTAACTTTCTTTTTGGTGCATTTCGTACTTAAATGTCATATTTCTCCACAATTCCAGCATTTACATTTATTTTTATCAAATTGTTTCTTTTGTTTTTTTATATTTTCGTTTATAGAACTTTCTATGAGGCTTAGTATTTTTTTTCTTAAAATGTTTATATTTTTTATACTTTTTCTTTTTTAGCTTACTATGCCTTTTATATTTTTTATATGGGATTTGACATCCCCATTGTATGGGCATGTCAGTCTTATGACAGCATATATCTCCAATTGTTCTACTTCTTTTAATTATATTTCTTTCCATACATATTTCACTTAGTCTTTGATTTAAAAATCTAATTCTTGCTCCTAATGTTTCAGGCATAGGGTTTACTATCTTATATTTTTCATATTCATTTATTCATTTACAAAATATGTATGCCAAGGAGGTGGTAATTTTGAATAGTATAGATTAAGATATATACTTTGATCTTCACTACTATAATATTGGGCATAATAATATTTACTAAATTCACAAGTTTATTCTTTTACATACCACATGTTACATATATTCAAATTTATTAATTTTAACATATTTCCTAATTTTTCATCCTTTAATTCATGTTCTCTATTTTCTGTCCATAATTCTCCTAAGATTTCATTACAAATGTATTCAATGATTGTTTCTATTCCCTGTTCTTTACTCTTTAAAAATCTTGATTTAGTTGCATTTATTATTAGCTCTTTTATATTAAGAGATAACCCTTGCCACCAACTAAAAAATTTCCTACAAACTTGCTATTAATATTTCAGTAAATATACTTATTTCTTGATCTTCTGTTTCTATGTTCCAATCATCCTTATGTCTATTATACATAAAAATAATAAACTCATTTGTATTTCCCAATTTACTAAGGTTTTTTGTGGATTTTTTCTACAATCTAAGTCTAAAAATGGGTCTGCATTGCTTATTTATGTTAATTTACTTTCTTTAGGACTATAGTCAGAGTGCCGTGGTCGATTCCTATTAAAGGGTATATTTTCATAAAATGGTCTCTTCTTTTTATTACCCTGTTTATAAGAAGTACTCGGATTCGATACATTTGGTTTCATCCCTGGTCCTCCACTAGTATTCATTTTTATTTTATATTCATTTTCAAAATCTTCTAAATCGCTTAGATTTATTTCACTAAAAATTTTTGTAAGTTCTTCTATTTCTTTATCCATTAATCTGAACTACTTTCTTTATTAATTTCTATTTTTTTTTCCTTTATCTATTTTTTCTTCAAAGTCTTTTAAATTGTCAATATATTTTATTATTTTTGGGTATTTATTATTCATGAACCATTCATCAAAACTCCCTGGTTGAGGTTTCTATGAAGGGTCTATTTCAGGTTTTTTAAATAAATCAGATTTTATTATTTTATATCTTTCTAATTTTTTACTATTTTTCTTACTCACTTGCATAATTGTTATTTTTATTTTTAATTTTTCTACTTCTTGTTTTAATTCTTTTATTTCTTCTTTTAGGCTTAATAATATTTCTTTTAGCTCTATTAATGTTATTTCCATAATTAACTAATTGTTTTAGAGTGCTATTTGTTATTTTTCGGTTGAGGTTGTAAGTAATGTGAAATGTATCTTAGGCATTTCCTTTATTGAAATGTTCAAATGACATTCTCAATTTTCAATAATAACTTACAGGTGTTGCTGGAAGATTCCTGGAAGTTGTCTGCAGTTCAAATATTTTTCTTTTTGACAAAAACCATTAATAATTATTTTTTTCTCCTATAACCTACGAAAACTTTTTCAATTAGTGTAACTTTGTAAATTTTTTTTCAAGATACTTAAAACTACTAATATCTTCTAATTATTGTTATTGCTTCAAAAATATCAATAATTACTTGCCCAATTAACAAATTAGTAGTCTCAGTTCGACATATTATAAAAAAGAGTAATGTTACACATCTCAAATTTATTATTCCAACTAATTATCCCAAATGATGTAGTATTAATTAATTGGTTAGTAAGATAATATAATTAATCCATTTTAATTTTACCAGCTAATTGATAAATATCACATCATTTAGGATGGTTACTTGAGATAAAAAGTTTGAGATGCGTAGTATTATTATAAAAAAAATATATATGCAGTGTTTTGATGACTTTGTAAATGAAAAAAAAAAGTAACACACATCATTTAGAATAGTTATTTGAGATAAAAAATTTGCGATACGTAATATTATTATAAAAAAAAAATTATACATTGTTTTGATGACTTTGTAAATGAAGAGAAAAAGTAACACACTATGTCCATCATTGCAGGTGATATAATAGATCTAAGTATTTAGTGGCAATTAATTAATAGTTTTATCAATTAGTTGTTTTGGACTGAGATTTTAGAAGATCTATCCTTATTAAGTAACTCTCCTCCTTAAAAAAATATTGTTTTAAAAATCTCATTATCTATAAGCCTAACAAATCAGTTTGACATGACATATTTTAAAATTAAAAAAAAACAATCGACTAACACGGTAATTTTAGCATAATAACTTTGTTGTAATTGAATATTATTAGAAGAGTAATGTTATATATCCTAAATTTTCTATTTCAAATAATCATCCTAAATGATGTGTCATTCATCAATTAGTTGGTAAGATAATATAATTAATTCATTTAGATTTTATCAGTCAAATGATAAATGTCACATCATTTTAGATAATTATTTGGAATAAAAAATTTGGGATGTGTAGTATAATTGTTATTAGAAAATTATAAAGAGTAGAAAGCAATGAGAAAGCCTAATTAAACTAACCAATTTGATTATTAACTCTCTCTAGTCACGCTTGCACCATTCCAGTAATCCTCTAATATATCACATTTATAAAATATATCTAATATATTGCAAAATATTAAAATATTTTTAAATATTTAAATTATTTTAAAATTTATATATTATTATATTTATTTTAATAATATAATTTTATTTATTATAAAATAATAGAGTTAATTTTTTTGAAAAAATAGAGATAAATAATGTTATGGTCAAAAGAAAATCTCAGTATCTCTTTTAAAAAATTTAAGGATTTTGGTGACAATTTTTTTCAAACCTTAAGAGTATATATGTATTTTTTTTTTAAAAAGAATGATTAACCTCGTTGAATGATTATTTGCTTGGATTAAAAATTTTATTTATTAAGCGAAACAAAACCTCATCATGATGCAACTTATTAATAGTTAATGGATTAATAACTAACTAAATTTGACTCATTTTTATGTAAATTTTATGGCCCCACGGATTCACCATTTTTATGTTACAATCATTGTAGGTTTGTTATTTTTAAATTATAACATCCATGTAAAATCAAAATTTTAATTTTGCCTTTAGTTATGACAATCAAATAATATAATAAATACAAACAAGGCACAAAGATTTACGTGGTTCAACATATTAATTAATATGCTTATATCCACGGATGGTGATACCGATAATACAATATGTGATGAAAACATATACAAACAATAACATCTCAATTCTCAAATGCAAATTAAAAAAACAAACAAACAATCTCAACCCTCAAAATCAATCAACCCCAGCAATTTAGCTTCACAATACCAAAAAGGAAAAAAAAAAAGAAAGTCCAATAGCTAATTACAAGTTAATGAAAATTTATAAAATAGATTAAAAAGCATGCGGCTGTCCCAATTCCTGTTCGGCTGAAAATATTGCTTTTCCCTAACAAATTAATCGATCAATTGGACAAATATATCTACTTATAATAATGGTTTGATAGCATATATATATATATATATATATATATATAATTGAACATGCATCAGCAAATTAATAAAGAAGAATATAGAGCAAATGAGAAGGGCAGCATATATAATTACTAACCAGAGACAGAGTTAATTTGATTCCTCATTAATTTCTGCTGAATCCTCTCCTCCCCTTAGTGTTGGATTAGTTTTATCTTATCCAGTCTCACGTCTGTCTGTTTTCGATCCGCTCTTAATTAATTGGCTGAAAATTAAAAGTTTCTTTCATTTCAATGCAGAAAGTAGAGGAATTCACGACACACTTATAATAATTAATTAATTTCTAAATTAGATTAAAAAATTAATAACAAATTAATTGAAGTAAAATAGAGCGAGCATACAGGAGAAAGAAATTACTGGTGGCCATGAGTGATTCTAATACCAGCTGCTTGCTTTGAGAATTCTTCATTACTCAAATGTCGATGATGGGAATGTGGCGTATCTTAGGCCAGTCCTGTCCTTTCTCATCATCGAAAAGTTCTTCTAATATAGGACATCTCCAAATCTGCAATTTCTGGAGTGTTGTCTTCCGAAGAAGGTGATCAGGCGAGTGCTTTTAATTTAGGGCATGTCCAAATTAGCAAGGAAGAAAGGCATGGCATGATTATGATTTCTCCTTTTATTGCAGTCCCGAAATCCCACTCGTCCAGTTCTTCCATATTATCAAATTTGAGCTCTTTTAATTTAGGAAAGGCAATAAGTGAGGAGCCATCCGTATCTCTTTCTACTTCGAAAAATTCATTACCCACTCGCTTCATACTTTGCATTCCTCTAATATCAAGATATTGAAGGGATGACAATTATTGTTCCGGTGAAAACCCTCCGACGCTCAAGTCAGTAATCAGGTTGTTCTTTTCGTATTCCTCTTAGTTGGAGAGACCAGAAGAATGGAAGGGGTATTTTTGCCTTCCTTTCTGAATTATGGAATTCCGAAAAATCAGAGTAGAGGAAGCAAGAATCGGAAGAACTTGTGTGAATTTTCGAACCTCTCTCTAAATTTCGAACCCCACAACTTACCCCTCCCTTTCCTTTTATTCTTCACTTTCCCGCCTTTTCTCTCTCAGACCGCCTATTCCGCGTTGGTAGTGTCCGGGCCCCTCTAACTACCGAGATCGCGTAATATTCCCTGGGGATGCGCAGCTGTCTGGTTGGCATGGTTCACATGGCCAGATCATAATGTCGGGCATGTGCGCAAGGAATGATGACACCGTGGGGGCATGTGCCGGCCATCGACAACAGTACCGCCACCATACCATGTGGGGTCTTGATCAGACATCGAAAGTTGTGCCGGGTTTCAGAGAAAACGGGTCAGACTGTCCTGAACTGGGTCTCGCGTTCCCTTTGTTCTATGACTGGCGTGGCCCAGTTGTGCTCGAGGACTTGAATGCAGCGAGCAGAAAGGTGAGCTCGGGTCTCAACCAGCCTTCGAGCTCCTCGTCCTTATTCAGCCTTGACAGGGCCTGATGACCTCGAGCAAGCAAGAGAGCTCGGAGCTCGGACAGTTTTGAATTCCTCGACCTTGACCGGCTTTGACGTCTAGTGTGGCCGTCTTCGTGCCAGCGGTCGGGACTTCTGCTCGAGCTGGATTGACCCCGGGGTATTTTATTCGAGCTGGAATGGCCTCGAGGAGACCTGCCCGATATTACCCAAATACCAGTCCCCTAGTTTCTAGTCTTTGGAGAGAAACGAGATAAGACTGGAAACTTATTAGTGATGGGCCGGCTTCCCGGCCTTTTCCACTTCCCCATATATTCCAGCTGTCTTCTGCTTCCATCATTTCACATTTAATGCGGGACACGTGGACAGATCCTGGCCGTGCATTCAAATTTTGAAGAGACGTTACCCCAAAGGTCGCGTCCCTTGATCTACGTGTCGCGTCTGTCGAAGAGGCGCACCTTCCTTTTTAAAAACCCTCGATTTCTTCACTGTACCTCCTATTGCTCAGTTTTACTCAAACTCGAAATCTTCTTACAAGTGCTTCTTCGTCTTCCTCTTTCTCTTTCGTGTCAAAGTGATTTCCGACCGTATAAACTTTTCTCTGTATTCAGGTATAAACCCTTCTTCTTTCTTTTCTCACTAGTTCTGTTCTTCCTTCTTCTGGGTTTCTAATTTCAATTGGGTAGACTATACTTTAGGAAAGAATGTTGGACACCCAGCAAGCCCATAGGATGTCACCGAGGAGTCTTCCTCTTCTAGCGAATTAGAACCCCTTAGTGTAGTTCCGGTGAGGGATTCTAGTCCGGAAGAGGCGTTGTCTGCGGCGAAGACCCAGCCGCATCAGGGGAAAAGGGTCAGCCAAAGGTCAGAGGGTAGGGGGTACCCCCTTGACCTTATGAGGTGTGAAACCACACATTTAAACTTGAATAGGCTTAGGCACACCTGCCATATACCCGATAGTGTGAAGTTACGGTGCTGGGCAAGGGTGATATTCCAGTAGTCCCCTCAGGGTATACTACCTTCCACTGGAGTGCTTCGAATGGAGGTCGGTGCCTCTCCGACCTTATTTTGCCCGGTGTTGTCCAAATTGCATGCGGCCCGGGTAGCGGAATCCAAATGGGTGGAGGGTCCTTTCCGGACTTTTTGTTTTGTGGAAATGGTGTAATTTAGGTGAACCCTTAGTAGGGGAAATAAAGCATCTTTATCAGCTAAAGTGCAGCCCGAAGGATGCTGGTTGGTACTACCTTTCCTCCAGCCTGAAGGGTAAAAAGCCCATAACTGATCTCCCAACTTCTGGTGGCAACTAGAAGAGCAAATTCTTCTTTGTTGGGGTGAATGGGGGCATGCTGCACCTCTCACCGAGGGGATCCCTTCGGTTCCACGGCATTTTTGCACTCCAGGTTGTTTATCTGTCCAGTGAATTTTCATTTTAGTTCTTCTGCTCGTACCTGTTCTCACTATTCTGCCTTGATTATTTTTGTAGTTTCTTGGGGTGCCTCCTACAGAATTGGGGAAGAGCTTCAAGCACACGTCAGAACCGCACTTGACAACGCGAGCTCGTGCAGGGAGCTGCTTACACCCCAAAATTTTTTGGAGTTCGGTCTGGTGCCAGGGGAAGACATGACGGGGGTGCTCGAAATGATGCATAGGCGTGTAGGGACCTCCGGAGGTGCGAGCAGCTCGAAGAGACCCCGAGCCAATACAGATGCTCCGCCTCCACCTGTTCAAACTTCCCCTTCTGCTTAGGAGGTAGAACGAGCAGAAGAAGGTCCTCCTCGCAGGCGTCCGGGGCTGTGGCTTCAGCTCGCCCTCGGCCCAAAAGTGTACAGGAGGCGGGGTCTGTCTAGGCTGCACGAGCCCTACCTTAGGAACTTTCACGGGAGATGAGCGACAGATTCTGGATGGGCTGGAGTCCCATGATATTGACTAGCTATTTAGTGCTCTCAGCGCCTCTCCTCCGTGCCCGATTGCTTGTGACCAGGCTCAAGGTCAAGACTCAAGATTCTCAGGAGGAACTTCGAGTAGAGATTCAGAGCTTGGAGCAGAGTCTTGATTAGTTGAAAGAGGAGAACACGAGGCTTTAAGAGGAGAACTCTACCTTTGCAGAGAAGGCAGCGATGTTGGACTCTAGGGCTACCCAGTTCAAGAGAGACCTGTCCCTCGTCCGGGAAGAGTTGCTCGAGGCTCGAAAGGACTTGGACACCCAGAGATTCTCCTTTGAGAAGACCATGGAGGGGGAAACTTCTCGTCTCCAAGGGCAGGTGGATTCTTTGAAGGTCCAGCTCACAACCGAGTACAACGATGGGGTGACTTTCAGCTATAACTGCCTCGTGTATGCCTTGGGCAAGGTACATCCCGAGGTCGACCTGTCTAAGGTCCAAGTGCGTGTTGCTGAGTATATGCGCATTCACGACGTCCCCATCCAAGGGTCTGAAGCTTCCCCTTCCGAGCCCCTGAATGAACCCAGGGAAGTTGTTCCTCCCCCTACTACTGATGCTCTTCCTGCTGCTGCTGATGGTGCTCCTCCTGCTGCTGCTGCTTGAAGATGCCCCTGCTGCTTGAACTCTTTTCTTTCTTTTTTTTTAACTCCTTGTTTCTGTACCCATATGCATATTCTTGCGTTTTATGTATGGGATTGACTTCATGTGCTCGCTAAGTGAGAATTTTATAAGTGTTGGACTTTTATTTTCTTTTATGCCCAAGTCTATTATTGCTTGTATTATCTTTTAACTCTGCATGGTAAAGGTTTGCCTCGAGTTAGGCTAAAAGCCTTCCACTGTCTCGTGAGCTCGGTCTACTTGAACCAATGTTTGGCTCGTGCTCCGTAGCTTTTTATTTTATGAGTTCATATGCTTCGAGCCTGATTTTGGTTCATGTTTAAGTTCTGTCTAATCTCCTCGCGCTCTTCTTGCTCGAGCCTACAATTGGCCACGGTTGGCAACGTCCCGCCTAAGGCTTAGGCTTTGGGACTTCTGGCCTTAGTGTTCTTCATGAGCTACTTCTGCTCGGGCCTGTAATTGGCCACGCTTGGCGCCGTCCCACCTAAGGCTTAGGCTTTAAGAATTCTGGCCTTCGCGTTGTCTTCATGAGCTTCTGCTGCTCGGGCCTGCAATTGGCCACGCTTAGCACCGTCCCACCTAAGGCTTAGGCTTTGGGACTTCTGGCCTTTGCGTTGTCTTCATGAGCTTCTTCTACTCAGGCCTGCAATTAGCAACGCTTGGCACCGTCACGCCTAAGGCTTAAGTATTAGGACATTTGGCCTTTGCGTTTTGTTCATGAGCTTCTTCTGCTCGGGCTTGCAATTAGCTACGCTTAGCGCGCGTCACGCTAAGGCTTAGGCTTTGGGACTTCGGCCTTGCGTTCTTCGTGAGCTTCTTCCACTCGGACTGCGATTGGCCACGCTTGCTTATCCGCCTAAGGCTTAGGCTTTGGGACTTCGGCCTTAGCGTTCTTCGTGAAGCTTCTTACGCTCGGGCCTACTGATTAGCCACGCTTGCATCATCGCTTAAGGCTTAGCTTTGGGAGTTCGGGCTTTGCGTTCTTTATGAGCTTCTTTGCTCGGGCCTATAATTAGCCACGCTTGGCAACGTCCCACTAAGGATTATGCTTTGGGACTTCGGCCTTGCGTTGTCTTTATGAGCTTTTACGCTCGGGCTCGTAATTAGCCCACGTTTGGCGCAGTCCGCCTAAGGCTTAGGCTTTGGGACTTCGGCCTTAGCGTTCTTTATGAGGTTATTCTCCTCGGGACTGCAATTGGCCACGCTTGCCTATCACGCCTAAGGCTTAAGCTTTGGGACTTACGGCCTTAGCGTTCTTCACGAGCTTCTTATTCGGACTGCAATTGGCCACGCTTGCGCAAATCCCTCCTAAGGCTTAGGCTTTGGGACTTAGGCCTTAGTGTTCTTCGTCAAGCTTACTTGCTCGGGCTACTGATTCGCCACGCTTAGCGCGATCCCTCTAACGCTTAGGCTTTGGGACTTCAACCTTAGCGTTCTTCGCGAGCTCTTACGCTTCGGGCGTGCGATTAGCCACGCTAGCTCAGATCCGCCTAAGGCTTAGGCTTTTGGACTTCGACCTTGGCGTTCTTCGTGAGCTTCTTCGCTCGAGCTGCAAATGATCACGCTTGGCGCAGTCCCTCCTAAGGCTTAGGCTTTAGGACTTCGGCCTTGGCGTTCTTCATTAACTTCTTACGCTCGGACTTGCGATTGGCCACGCTTGGCACGTCCGCTTAAGGCTTAGGCTTTGGGACTCTAGCCTTAGCGTTCTTCATGAGACTTCTTACGCTCGAGCACTGTAATTTGCCACTCTTGCTGCCGGCCGCGTAAGGCTTGGCTTTGGGACTTCAGGTGGCGTTCTTCATGAGCTTCTTACGCTCGGGACTGCGATTGGCCACGCTTAGCGCAGTCCGCCTAAGGCTTAGGCTTTGGGACTTCGGCCTTAGAGTTCTTCATAAGCTTCATACGCTCGAGCACTGCGATTGGCCGCAGCTTGGCACGTCACGCTAAGGCTTAGGCTTTGGGACTTCGGCCTTGGCGTTCTTCATCGACCTTACGCTCGGGCTGCGATTCGCCACGCTTAGCACCCTTCCACTAAGGCTTAGGCTTTGGGACTTAGGCACTTAGCGTCGCTTCGTGAGCTTCTTACGCTGCGGCTGCGATTGGCTACGCTTGCGCCGTCGAGCCTAAGGCTTAAGCTTTGGGACTTGACCTTGGGGTTCTTCGTGAGCTTCTTCAGCTCGGGCCTCGATTGGTCACGCTTGCCACCTTCACGCTTAAACGCTTAGGCTTTGGGACTCTCGGCTGGCGTTCTTCGTGAAACCTTACCGCTCGGGCTGCGATTGGCCACGCTTGGTACCATCCAGCCTTAAGGCTTAGGCTTTGGGACTTCAGGGCTTACATTCTTTATGAGCTCTTACGCTCGGGCCTCTGATTAGCCACGCTTGCGCAAGTCCACTCTAAGGCTTAGGCTTTGGGACTTCGACCTTGGCGTTCTTTATGAGCTTCTTACGCTCGGGACTGCGATTGGCCACGCTTGCGCCGATCCGCCTAAGGCTTAGGCTTAGGGACTTCAGCCTTAGAGTTCTTCATGAGCTTCTTACGCTCGAGCACTGCGATTAGCCGCCCTTGCGCAGTCCGCGTAAGGCTTGGCTTTGGCACTAGGGCTTAGCGTTCTTCGTGAGCTTCTTCTACTCGGGCTGCGATTGGCCACCCTTGGTACCATCCGCTCTAAGGCTTAGGCTTTGCGACTTCGGCCTTAGCGTTCTTTATAAGCTTCTACGCTCGGGCTGCGATTGGCCACACTTGCGCAGATCCGCGTAAAGGCTTAGGCTTTGGGACTTAGGGCTTTGCGTTCTTCATGAGCTTCTTCGATCGGGCCTACTGATTGGCCACGCTTGCGCAAATCACGCCTAATACTTAGGTATTGGGACATTTGGCCTTTGCGTTTTCTTTATGAGCTTCTACTGCTCGAGCCTGCAATTGGCCACACTTGGCACCGTCCCGCATAAGGCTTAGGCTTTGGGACCTCTGGCCTTGGCGTTCTTCATCAGCTTCTTCCGCTCGGGCCTGCAATTGACTACGCTTAGCACCGTCCCACCTAAGGCTTAGGCTTTGGGACTTCTGGCCTTAGCGTTCTTCATGAGCTTCTTCTACTCAGCCCTGCAATTGGCCACGCTTGGCACTGTCCCACCTAAGGCTTAGGCTTTGGGACTTTTGGCTTTTGCGTTGTCTTCATGAGCTTTTCTACTCGGGCCTGCAATTGGCCACTGTTGGCTCCGTCCCACCTAAGGCTTAGGCTTTGGGACTTTGGCCTTGGCGTTCTTCATGTGCTTCTTCTGCTCGGGCCTGCAATTGGCCACGCTTGGCACCGATCCACCTAAGGATTAGGCTTAGGGACTTCGGCCTTGCGTTGTCTTTATAAGCTTCTTACGGTAGAGCCATGATTGACCACGTTTGGCGGCAGTCCGCTTTAAGGCTTAGGCTTTGGGATTTCTGGCCTTAGCGTTCTTTATGAGGTTATTCTCCTCGGGACTGCAATTGGCCACACTTGGCGCGCCATCGACTTCTTACGCTCGGGCTGCGATTGGCCACGCTTAGCACCCTTCCACCTAAGGCTTAGGCTTTGGGACTTTCGGCATTAGCGTTCTTCGTGAAGCTTCTTACGCTCGGGCTGCGATTGGCTACGCTTGCGCAAGTCACGCCTAAGGCTTAGGCTTTGGGACTTCTGACCTTGGCGTTCTTCATGAGCTTCTTCCGCTCAGGCCTACAATTGGTCACGCTTGCCACCTTCCCGCCTAAGCCTTAGGCTTTGGTACTTCTGGCCTTGGCGTTCTTCATGTACTTCTTACGCTCGGGCTGCGATTGGCCACGCTTAGCCTATCGCTTTAAGGCTTGGGCTTTGGGACTTCGGCTTTAGCATTCTTCATAGGTTTCTTCCACATGGGCCTGCAATTGGCCACGCTTGCATCTGTCCCGCTTAAGTCTTAGGCTTTGGGACTTCTGGCCTTAGCGTTCTTCACGAGTTTCTTCTACTCGGGCTGCGATTGGCCACGCTTGTGCCAGTCCCTCCTAAGGCTTAGGCTTTGGGACTTCGGCATTAGTGTTCTTCGTAAGCTTCTTACGCGGGGCTGCGATTGGCCACGCTTGACTTGTCCTTCTAAGGCTTAGGCTTTGGGTGTTCCGGCCTTAGTGTTCTTCATAAGCTTCTTCTCCTCGGGCTGCGATTGGCCACGCTTGCACTATCCCGCCTAAGGCTTAGGCTTTGGGACTTCTGGCCTTAGCGTTCTTCACGAGCTTACCTACTCGGGGCTGCGATTGGCCACGCTTGCAGCGTCCCTCCTAAGGCATAGGCTTTGAGACTTACGGCCTTAGCGTTCTTCATAAGCTTCTTACGCTCGGACTGCGATTGGCCATACTTGCGCCGATCCGCCTAAGGTGAGGCTTTGGGACTTAGGGCTTGCGTTCTTCATGAGCTTCTTACGCTCGGGCCTACGATTAGCACGCTTGGCACCGTCCGTCTAAGGCTTAGGCTTTGGGACTTCGGCATTAGTGTTCTTTATATGCTTCTTACTCGGGCCGTAATTGGCCACGCTTGCGCAAATCCGCTCTAAGTTTTAGGCTTTGGGACTTCGAACTTAGTGTTCTTCATAAGCTTTTTACATTCGGACTGCAATTGGCCACGCTTGCGCAAATCACTCTAAGGCTTAGTCTTTGGGACTTTCGGCCTTAGCGTTCTCCATGAAGCTTCTTTTGCTCGGGCCTGCGATTAGCCACGCTTAGCGCCGATCACGCCTAAAGCTTAGGCTTTTGGATTTACGGCCTTAGCGTTTTCATGAGCCTTACGCTCGGACTCTGATTGGGCACGCTGGCGCTATCCGCCTAAGGCTTAGCTTTGGGACTTCGGGCTTGCGTTCTTTATGAGCTTCTTTGCTCGGGCCTACGATTAGCCACGCTTGCGCAGTCCGCCTAAGGATTAGGCTTTGGGACTCTTGGCCTTGCGTTGTCTTCATCAGCTTCTTCTACTCGGGCTGCGATTGGCAGCGCTTGCGCAATCACGCCTAATACTTAGGTATTGTGACATTTTGCCTTTGCGTTTTCTTCGTGAAGCTTCTTACGCTCGAGCACTGCAATTAGCCACGCTTGCGCAGATTCGCGTAAGGCTTAGGCTTTGGGACTTACGGCCTTGGCGTTCTTCATCAGCTTCTTCCGCTCGAGCCTGCAATTCGCCACGCTAGCACCCTTCCAACTAAGGCTTAGGCTTTAGGACTTCCGGCCTTAGCATTCTTCATTAGCTTCTTTTGCTCGGGCCTGCAATTGGCTACGCTTAGCACCGTCACGCCTAAGGCTTATGCTTTGAGACTTCTGACCTTGGCGTTCTTCGTGAGCTTCTTGGTTCATGCCGTAATTGGTCACGCTTGCCGCCTTCCGCTCTAAGCCTTAGGCTTTGGGACTTCGGCCTTGGCGTTCTTCGTGTGCTTCATACTGCTCGGACTGCGATTGGCCACGCTTAGCATTGTCCGCTTAAGTCTTAGGCTTTGGGACTTCGACCTTGGTGTTCTTTATGAGCTTCTTACGCTCGGGCTGCGATTGGCCACGCTTGCGCGAGTCACTTTAAGGCTTATGCTTTGGGACTTCAGCCTTAGCGTTCTTCGTGAACTTCTTACGCTTCGAGCTGCGATTAGCCACCGCTTGCGCAGTCCGCGTAAGGCTTAGGCTTTGAGACTTACGGCCTTAACGTTCTTCGTGAGCTTCTTACTCGACCTGCGATTGGCCACGCTTGCACTTGTCCCACTTAAGGCTTAGGCTTTCGGATTATTGGCTTTTGCATTGTCTTCGTGAGCTTCTTACTCGGGCTGCAATTGGCCACGGTTGGCTCAGATCCACCTAAGGCTTAGGCTTTGGGACTTCGGCCTTGGCGTTCTTCATCGACTTCTTCCACTCGGGTACTGCGATTGGCCACGCTTGGCACCTACCGCTAAGGCTTAGGATTTGGGACTTCGACCTTGGCGTTCTTTATGAGCTTCTTACGCTCGGGCTGCGATTAGCCACGCTTGCACTGTCACTCTAAGGCTTAGGCTTTGGGACTTCGGCCTTAGCGTTCATCGTGAGCTTCCTACTCGACCTGCGATTGGCCATGCTTGGCTTTGTCCACCTAAGGCTTAGGCTTTGGGACTTCGGCCTTAGCATTCTTCATGAGCTTGTTCCGCATGGGCTGCAATTGGCCACGCTTGGCCTTGTCACGCCTAAGGCTTAGGCTTTGGGACTTACGGCCTTAGCGTTCTTCGCGAGCTTGTTACTCTCGGGCTGCGATTGGCACGCTTAGCAGCGATCCTCCCAAGGCTTAGGCTTTGGGACTTCGGCATTAGTGTTCTTCGTAAGCTTCTTACGCTCGGGCTGCGATTGGCCTCGCTTGCCTTGTCCTCACTAAGGCTTAGGCTTTGGGACAATTAGCCACGCTTAGCCTTGTCACGCTTAAGGCTTAGGCTTTGGGACTTCAGCCTTAGCGTTCTTCACGAGCTTCTTACTCGGGCTGCGATTGGCCGCTGCACTTGTCCCTCCCAAGGCTTAGGCTTTGGGACTTAGGCCTTAGTGTTCTTCGTAAGCTTCTTACGCTCGGGCTTGCGATTGGCCACGCTTGGCACAGTCTGCATAAGGCTTAGGTTTGGGACTTCGGCCTTGGCGTTCTTCGTCGACTTCTTGCTCGGGACTGCGATTGGCCACGCTTAGCGCAGTCCGCTTTAAGGGTTAGGCTTTGGGTCTTCTAGCCTTAGCGTTCTTCGTGAGCTTCTTACGCTCGAGCACTGCGATTAGCACGCTTGGCACGCGTCACGCCTAGGGCTTAGGCTTTGGGACTTCAGCCTAGCGTTCTTCGTAAGCTTCTTACGCTCGGGCTGCGATTGGCCACGCTTAGCCTTCATCCCTCACAAGGCTTAGGCTTTGGGACAATTAGCCACGCTAGCATCTATCACTTCTAAGGCTTAGGCTTTGGGACTTCTAGCCTTAGCGTTCTTCACAAGCTTCTTCTACTCGGGCCTGCAATTGGCCACGCTTGGCACTGTCCCTCCTAAGGCTTAGGCTTTGGGAATTTCGGCCTTAGTGTTCTTCATAAGCTTCTTCTGCTCGGGCTTGCAATTGGCCACGCTTGGCACCGTCCTGCATAAGGCTTAGGTTTGGGACTTCTGGCCTTGGCGTTCTTCATCAGCTTCTTCCGCTCAAGCCTGCAATTGGCCACGCTTAGCACCGTCCCGCCTAAGGGTTAGGCTTTGGGTCTTCTAGCCTTAGCGTTCTTCATAAGCTTCTTCTGCTCGGGCCTGTAATTGGCCACGCTTGGCACCGTCCCACCTAAGGCTTAGGCTTTAAGACTTCTGACCTTTGCGTTGTCTTCATGAGCTTCTTCTGCTCGGGCCTGCAATTCGCCACGCTTAGCACCGTCCCACCTAAGGCTTAGGCTTTGGGACTTCTGGCCTTTGCGTTTTCTTCATGAGCTTCTTATACTCAGGCCTGCAATTGGCAACGCTTGGCACCGTCACGCATAATACTTAGGTATTGGTACATTTGGCCTTTGCGTTTTCTTCATGAGCTTTTTCTGCTCGAAACTACAATTGGCCACGCTTGGCACCGTCCCGCATAAGGCTTAGGCTTTGGGACTTCTGGCCTTGGCATTCTTCATGAGCTTCTTCCGCTCGGGCCTGCAATTGGCCACGCTTGGCACCGTCCCGCCTAAGGCTTAGGCTTTGGGACTTCCGACCTTAGCGTTCTCCATGAGCTTCTTCTGCTCAGGCCTGCAATTGGCCACGCTTGGCACCGTCACGCCTAAAGCTTAGGCTTTGGGATTTATGGCCTTAGCGTTCTTCATGAGCTTCTTTTGCTCGGGCCTACAATTGCCCACGGTTGGCACTGTCCCGCCTAAGGCTTAGCTTAGGGACTTCCGGGCTTTGCGTTCTTTATGAGCTTCTTTTGCTCGGGCCTACAATTGGCCACGCTTGGCACTGTCCCGCCTAAGGCTTAGGCTTTGGGACTTCTGGCCTTAGCGTTCTTCATGAGCTTCTTCCGCCGGCTCGCTATGGCACACGCTTGGCACCGTCCCGCCTAAGGCTTAGGCTTTGGGACTTCTGGCCTGAGCGTTCTTCATAAGCTTCTTCTGCTCGAGCCTGCAATTGGCCACACTTGGCACCGTCCCGCCTAAGGCTTAGGCTTTGGGACTTCCGGGTTATGCTCTTCATGAGCTTCTTCTGCTTGGGCCTGCAATTGGCCACGATTGGTACCGTCCCGCCTAAGGCTTAGGCTTTGGGACTTCTGGCCTTAGCGTTCTTCATAAGCTTCTTCTGCTCGAGCCTGCAATTGGCCACACTTGGCACCGTCCCGCCTAAGGCTTAGACTTTGGGACTTCCAGGCTTTGCGTTCTTCATGAGCTTCTTCTGCTCGGGCCTGTAATTGGCCACGCTTGGCACTGTCCCACCTAAGGCTTAGGCTTTGAGACTTTTGGCCTTTGCGTTGTCTTCATGAGCTTCTTCTACTCGAGCCTGCAATTGGCCACGGTTGGCTTCATCCCACCTAAGGCTTTGGCTTTGGGACTTCTGGCCTTAGCGTTCTTGATGAGCTTCTTCTGCCTGCCTCGCATTGGCCACGCTTGGCACCGTCCCGCCTAAGGCTTTGGCTTTGGGACTTCCGGCCTTAGCGTTCTTCATGAGCTTCTTCTGTTCGGCCTGCAATTGGCCACGCTTGGCACCGTCCCGCCTAAGGCTTAGGCTTTGGGACTTCTGGCCTTAGCGTTCTTCATGAGCTTCTTCTGTTCGGCCTGCAATTTACCGCGCTTGTCACCGTCCCGCCTAAGGCTTAGGCTTTGGGACTTCCGCCCTTAGCGTTCTTCATGAGCTTCTTCTGGTCGGGCCTACAATTGGGCACGCTTGGCACCATCTCCCCTAAGGCTTTGGCTTTGGGACTTCTGGCCTTAGCATTCTTCATGAGCTTCTTGGCTTCAACTTGAATTAATATTACATATGTTTTTTTTTACTTTTACACACGTTCAGTGGTTTTACCTTTTGTGTTACTGCTCAAGGCTCCCACTTCGACCCATTTGGTGAAATAATCGATTGCGACTATGGCATGGGTGGCGGATGCTTTGTCCTTCGGCGATGGCTTCGATCAAGTCAATTCCCATTGAGCAAACTGCCATGGTGAGTTCATCATTGTAAGGTTCTCTGAAGGTTGAGTCGGTAATTGGCAAAACTCGGCGGCTCTTGCAGCTTTTGGTCTTCTCTTGAGCATCTTGATGCATGCGGGGCCAAACGTATCCCTGCCTCAAGGCCTTGAAAGCCAAGGACCTCGCGCCGGAATGATTCCGCAAATTCCTTCGTGTATCTCTCGGAGGACATAATTAGCCTTCTCTCGGTCTAAACAACTGCAGCGAGGGAGTGTATCCCGTCTATACTAACACCCCGTCGGTGAGAGTGCACCGGCTGCTTTACACTTCGACTTCCTTGCTTGCTTCTTATCGGTGGCACCGTCCACTTTCTTGAGATAAGAAATAATTGGTTCCATCGAGTTCTTTGCTCGACGATAAACCCGAGTACCTCGTCTTCCGCTCGAGGCTCGATCGGTCTTAACTCTAACGGGATAGGCCTTGGTATTTTGGGGTCGGAGGTAGGGGCCATGCGAACTATCATATCAGCTCGAAAATTCTTCCCCCTCGAGATCTGCTCCACTTCAACTGCTCGGAAGTTATCAATCAGTTGCCTTACCTTCCGAAGATAAGCCTTCATCTTCTCATCTCGCGCTTGGAAGCTTTTGTTGAGATGGTTTGCCACCAGTTGTGAGTTTGTTTGAAGCTTCACCTCTTTCGCCTTCTTGCTAAAGCGAGCTTCGATCCACGATTACTGAGCTCGTACTCGGCACGATTGTTAGTGACTTCGAACTCCGACCACGACATCTGCATTTCTACCCGCTCGAACTAGAAGCACAATTCCGATCCTGCTCCTTGGTCCTTGGATGACGCATCGACCGTAGTATTGTCCGGGCATTGGTTGGGCGAGGAGTCCGGTGGATGCCCGCTCTCCATCTCTCCATTTCTTTACTGTACATTGGACCACAAAATCGACTAAAGGTCGAGCTTTTATGGTCGGTCGGGGTTGGTAGGTGATGTCGAATTCATCGAGCTCCACCGACCATTTCACCGACCTTCGGAGGTCTACGGCTTGTCTGAGTTTGCAGCAAGTTGGTTTGTTAGAGCCGCTACCGAATCGCGCTGAAAATAAGGCCTCGACTTTCGGTTGCTGCTACCGAGGCGAGTGCCCATTTCTCCATCGGCGGATCTCGAGTTTCGACTTCCAGAAAGCTACTGCTCGTGCAATAAATGGGTCTTGCACCCCGATTCCTCCACTTACAGAACCGAACTCGTTGCCCATTGGGACACGGCTAAGTCATGAAACAATACCTACCCTACTCGAGGTGTGAGCGATGTGGAGCTTTCAACAAGTATTCTTTCAATTGTTGGAGCAGCTTACGCATTCTAGCGTCCACTTTGTCTTCCTGCTTTTCTTCATTTCTCGGACGAAGACTCGGCATTTATCCGTGGCTCGAGATATGAACCTGTTGAGGGATGCCAATTTGCCGGTAAGATTTTGTATCTCCTTGAGGCTACGGGGGGACTTCATTTCCACCACTACTCTTATCTTCTCCGGATTGGCCTCAATCCCTCTGTGACTGACCATGAAGCCTAAGAATTTTCCCAAACCAACCCCAAAGGCACACTTCTCTGGGTTTAGTTTCATCCGATACTTTCTTAAGAGTGCAAAGGTCTCCTCTAAATGCCTTACATGCTCCTCCGCGTCTTTCAACTTGGTGATCATGTCGTCTACGTACACATCCATCGTTCAACTGATCAATGGCTTGAAGATCTTGTTCACCAGCCTCTGGTATGTCACCCCTGCATTTTTCAGGCCGAAGAGCATGACCTTGTAGCAGTACAGTCCCTGATTGGTGATGAAGGCTGTGCATTCCTTGTCTGATCGGTGCATGGAAATCTGGTTATAACCTGAGAATGCATCCATAAAACTAAGCAGCCCGTGCCCCACCGTGGAGTTCACCAATTGGTCTATCTTTGGCAGCGGGAAGCTAACTTTAGGGCAAGCTTTGTTCACATCTGTGAAGTCCACGCACATTCTCTATTTCCCACTTGCCTTCTTTATCAGCACCACGTTCGAGATCTATTCGAGGTAGGAGACCTCCCTTATGAATCCCGCTTTCAGCAGCTTCTCCACCTCGCACCTGATGGCCTCATATCTCTCTTGGTTGACACATCTCCTCTTCTGCCTCACTGGCTTAGCATCTTTCCGTATTGCCAGCCTGTGATACGCCACTTCTGGGTCAATCTCAGGCATATCCTCATGCGTCCATGCGAATGCATCCGTGTGTGCTCGCAAACACGCTGCCAGCTTTTCTTTTAACTGCTCGCTAATGCCCGAGCCAATCTAGATTTTCTTCTCGGGGTCGCCGGCTCTCACCTCAACCTCCTCCAGTTCCTCAGCCGTCTCCTGCCTTTCGTTCCTCGACTCCCCCTTCGAGTCCAGCGACGTTATCTACATGGTTTCTATGGCTGCCATAACGTAATAGCCCCTTGCCACCCTCTGGCTGCCTTTTACGACCCCCACAGCCCCATTCACTCGATACCTTAGGGCAAGTAGTGGGTGGATAGCACGGACTGGCTGATCCTCATGAGCGGCCTCCCCAGTATCGCTTGGTATGGGCTTGCTTTATCTCCCACTAAAAAGTCTAACATCATATTCTTTTCAAAAGGCCTCGAGCCCATGGCCTTCCCATCCTGATCCCGTCCTTCGATCCTCTCAGCGCTTGGGGATGATTAAACGCACCAAGATCTAGGATCGATCCGTGGTACCTGTTGACGAACTCCTGGAGGGGTTCTCCTTCCCTCTGTCTTCCTTCCGAGCGACTCCATCATATCATCTTTGGGGGTCACTGCGCCCGAGCCGCTCTGCAAATTCCCTATACATCTGTTCGAAGCTCAGGATGCTTCTTTGCGGCAGCCTGCTGTACCATTCCCTTGCCCTTCCCTCGAGAGTGAGCGGGAAGGCCCTGCACCTCTGGGCTGCCGACAGACTCTGCACTCCTGTCATGTCGTTGAACCGCTCTATGTGCACCAACGGATCACTCTTTCCTGAAAATTTCAAATCCGGGAAGCGGAAGTCATGTGGGATTGTGACACCCATGATCTCTGTCGAGAGTGGGGACTCGTTGTCTAGCATTATCCTCCGACTTGGGCTTCTTCGGTTTCCCGGAGGTCCTCCACAACTTGTGCCAACCTACGCACCTCCCCCTCCAACTCTTCCGCGCAGGAGGTTGGTGCTGTATCCTGCAAGTGCTGACGAGACCTTCTTTCCTCCATGTTCATCTCCTCCCTCACGGTAACATTTAGTGCCCTAGGTCTTTGGGCTTCATCTCCCATATGCTCCCGAATGGGAGCGTTCCCACGGCTGGATTTAGGGACGTCATTGCATGCTTTCCTCTGTCCATCCCTGAGTTCTTGTAATATGGAGGTCAGAGTTTCCATTTGTTTCTCCATCCGATCCATTCTTTCTTGGATCTCTCTATTCTAAGCCTCATTGGCCACTTCCCTCAAGGTCACCGATTCCTCTGGACTCACTCCTCTTCTGCTGTTTCTTTTCATCGTTGCGTTGTGTCTCCCGAGCGTGTTGGGAAATCGGCCTTTTGAGCCGATCCCGCGACAGTGCGCCAAAATGTTAATGCGGTTTTCCGCGTCCCATCAAATAGTGTCAAAACCTTACGCTCGCGGTTAGCTCGAGCTCGGCGGAGCTGCCTTCAATTCCGGTTCCTCTATCTTTACGAGCGGAAGTCTCCGGACTGTACTCACGAGAAAGCGGTCGTGGGTCTGCAGGTGTTGTTCGCGAAAACCCTCAGTCCTCAAGTCGATGAATCGAGTTGTTCTTTTCGTATCCCTCTTAGTTAAAGAGATTGGAAGAATGGAAGGGGTATTTTTGCCTTCCTTTCTTAATAATGGAATTCCATAAAATCATAGTAGAGGGAAGCAAGAATCAGAAGAACCTGTGTGAATTTTCGGAACCTCTCTCCAAATTTCGAACCCCCAGAACTTACCCCTCCCTTTCCTTTTATTCTCCACTTTCCCGCCTTTTCTCTCTCAGACCGCCTATTCCCGCGTTGGTAGTGTCTGAGCCCCTCTGACAGCCGGGATCAGCTTAATATTCCCTAGGGATGCGCGGCTGTCTGATTGGCATGGTTCACATGGCCAGATCATAATGTCGACCAGCCTTCGAGCTCCTCGTCCTTGTTCAGCCTTGACAGGGCCTGATGACCTCGAGCAAGCAAGAGAGCTCGGAGCTCAGACGATTCTGAATTCCTCAACCTTGACCAGCTTTGACCTCTAGTGTGGTCGTCTTCGTGCTCGACCGGTCGGGACTTCTGCTCGAGCTAGATTGACCCTAGGGTGTTTTATTCGAGCTAGAATGGCCTCGAGGAGACCTGCCCGATATTACCTAAACAACAATTTTCCAAAATGAGGCGAATGCTCACAATTTCTACAATTGATGAGTACTAGACCTCTTAAATTGGTTAATGACATGATCCAATTTTTGGGGACAACATTCCTCCTGCCTCTATATTTACTTATCCATAATTCCTTTAAATTAGGAGGGGGTTGTAAGGCTTTAAGCAACAGTTCATCCTCCTCGTTTTCCCTCCTCCCAGCTTGCTCTTCATCTCCATCTTTAAAATGATCAAAATAAAGTCCCAAACAAAGAGATTTTTCTTTTTCTTGAGTTCAGCCCTCGTAGCCTCACCCATATCTGACACATTGCCCAGCCTATATATATCACAATATCGAAGGAGGTTAAGCCTTTTAAGAGCCTCTAACGTACATGCTATGTCATACCCTCCGCCCACAACAAACTTAGCCACACTCTGAAGCCTGATTAATTCGCCAATCCCTACCGGCAAGTATCTTAAAGATTCGGTCTGTTTATTGTCTAAATAAATCATCATTCTTAATTTCCCAATCCCTTGAGGTAATTCTCTAATATTACTGCAATGATAAACGCTTAAGGTTCTAAATTATATAACTCACACAAATTTTCAGGTAACTTTTCTATCTTCTTTTGACAAGACAAATCGAGATATGTCAAATGTAACAACTTTTCTATATTTGTTGGAATTTCTTTGATGAAATTCTCACACAACCATCTATCACGCACCTCCAATTTTAATACTCTTAAACAAGTTAAATTATCAAATGTAGGACTTTTTTAGGCCATGAATACTCGTTATTTTCAACTAAGAGGCTACGTGATCCTTGCAATCCTTTAACGTTATCCCAAAAGGAGATAGAAACTAAAGCCCCTTTTTCTTGAGTTAACATTAAATGAAGAACTTTATTATGTCCATTCATAACTGATTCTTCGCTAACATGAATTTCTACTGTTAAACATTCATTCCTACACATAAACGCGAGCAAAGTCATGCACTATATCATGCATTTTGCACGAATTGATTTCACCATCATCACCTCCGATAAAATCCACGAAAGAATGAGCGGCTAGCTAAAATGTTGAAATACTCTTCACCAATGTCCATCATCTCTTTGCTTCCTTTCTCACTAAGGTAACCTTGAGCCATCTATAGTTCAATTAACTGAAATTTCCAGATTTCATAGTCTTTAGGAAAGACAGCACAACAAGTGAAAACATTGTTTTACCTCGGAGGACAATTCATTGTAACTCAACAATAGAGGGGCCAATAGATCTCTCTCCACCACTTCTAGTTCCCATATATCACTCTCTAAAATATTTTGCCATTCTTTTTCAGTGTTTTTAGACCGCAAGAGACTAGCAATTGTCTTTGCAGCTAAAGGTAAGCCCTTGCACTTGGTTACAATTTCTCGACCAATTTTTTCTAAATTCTCCTGTTGCTCCATGGACTTATCGGAAAATGCTAACGACTCAAAGACCGACCAACATTCCTTTCGAACAATACATTGACATAGATAATGTCAGTTGATCCCATAATACGGGCACCTGCTTCCTTACGTGTGGTAATTAAAATTTTACTTCCATGATGACAATTCTTTAAGCAGTTGTAGAATTGTTCCCACTTATAGAAATCTTCATTCTACACATCATCTAAGACAAGAAGAAGTTTCTTCTGTAGGGAATAAAACTAGGTTTTTTAATTTTTTTAAATAAAACCTTTTAGGACTGATCTCATATAACATATAAGAATTAAGTAATCTAGAAATTCATACATTGATGTTTTGAGAAGATGAATAATTGAGAGTTGTAGATCTGTCTCCAAACAATCTTCCAGGCTATGACTCAAGTTTGATCAACACTGGACGTGTGGGCGTTTGTTTCACTACTCCCCAATTGCAACTAGCACACCTTAGATGTCTTCTTTATTTTTCTTAAAATCCCTGGGATTCCCTTCTTACACAATTCAAGAGAATAATGCCCCTTTTATAATATCTTATGAAAAACCCTAGTATGTTAGGATTAGGATTTCTATTTAAAAAAGAATTCCTCTTTTAACTATCTCTCCACTTACTTAAAAGTAGAAGGAATGTGTAACTAACTAGGAGACCACCTTGTAAAATATTACAAGCCCCATTTACACTTGAATATAACATACTATACCTTAACAAATATTATAATTATGATTTTCATCTAATATGCCAGTTTTTCTTGCTTTTGGGTCCAGTGATGGTGTTGTCAATTAAATGAGCTAACCCGGGGATCATTTGGGAACATACAATAGTGGCTACAATAATTAAATTTGTAATTAAACAAATATAATTATTTAATTCCAATTCTACTCCACTATAAGATTGGAACTGACCTCCATAATTGTATGCTCGAATATAATTCGCCCAAGCCACAATGATTTCTTTACTGCACAATTTTTTGTACCGCATCGTTAATTTAAATTGATATCTCAACTGTCCAATCAACTTAATTACATCTTGTTCCTTGATACTTACTGGTTTTCTCTAATGATCATTTTCAACATACTTATTTATGTTGAGACACTCTGGCCAGAGAATTCTATGATCAAGTACTAAAAACCCGTCAAGAGATGTGTCGTACAAATTCTATATTGTTAATCTACAATTTCAATACTTATAATTGCTCTCACCAAGATACCGCGTAATCTTGACTACATGTGTATGTCATGCCCATTGGTAACTCAAATGAAATAACAACTACAATCATGAAATCATAACTAACTCAAGATTAAGATTACAGTAAATCAATGCCTATGAGATTTAATAAGTCTGACAGTTATTAATAAGTTAATTAAATCTCATATTCGATCCAGTTCAATGTAGACATACTACATCAATAAATTCATACATGATTAAGACAAATCACTCAATGAATTTATTACAGTCTATACCTAAATAAAGTGCCCAACTTTATTTATCAACTGCGAACTTAATTTATTTAATCATAAGATAACTTGTATTTATGTCTTCTGCGAACCCACATAGCGATCGCATAAATATATATAATATGATTAAATAGAATTTACTCAAAATATTAATGCAATAAATATACATGAATAAAATGCCTCATTTAATTTTATTAATCAGAAATATTATTTATTACAATAAATATAAATATGCTTTAAAGAGCAAATTTTTCCAACATCTTCCCTGCAACATGTTTTGAATATGTTGCATCGAGATTGAAACTCACTAAAATTAGAGGTAGAATCATGTTAGAGCCTCAATGATTGTTCTAGCAATTCTAAACTCATCAAAAGGATCTGACACACAAACCCATATTCTTTTCTCAAAATTCTTTTCAACATCGTCATTGTTACAGGCAAATTGAGCAAGAGTTGTTTTGCCTATGCCCCCCATCCCAACAAGTGAGATGATACGGGGGCCTTTTTGTTTTCTACTACTGTCACATATCAACCTATTAATAAGTTCGTCCTTCTCATTTTTTCTACCAAATATCTCGGACTCATCAATTGAGGAGATACTTGGTACTCGCTCATCCGCTCTCTTAATAACATTCACAGCAAAACCAAACTGGTCTTTCTGTTTGGCAATATCGTCAAGAGTTTCATTGATTTCTTTCATCTTGAGAGCAATGTCACGACGTAGAACAAGTGGTTTGCAACCAAAGCAAGAGGGAGCAAGAAAGAAGGAACATACCTTCTTCTTAGGAACGAAAGCATCATTCTCATGATCATCAACACCATTGATTTGTAGTTTGAGCCTTGCAGTGTATGAAGAGTTACTTTGGGTGTAAGTTACTTTAGAAATAAAGGTGCTCCCATCGTGTAGAGAAAGGCATTGAAGAAATTTTCCCTATTGTCATGAGCTAATGCTATCCCATGAAAAATGATAGTACAAGAACTAAAGTGAGTGGGAGAGCTTTAGTGATTTGAGGCTTCATTTTGTTTGGTGTAATTTGATGTGAGGAGCCAAAGAAATTAATCCCTTATTTATACTATCATTCCAACAACTCTCTCTTGAATTAATTTGACTTTAAAAGTATGGTGTGTGGTGTATGATAGTATAAATAAGGGATTAATTTCTTTAACTCCTCACATCAAATTACACCAAACAAAATGAAGCCTCAAATCACTAGAGCTCTCCCACTCACTTCAGTTCTTGTACTATCATTTTTTCATGGGATAGCATTAGCTCATGACAATATAGAAAATTTTCTTCAATGCCTTTCACTACACGATGGGAGCACCTTCATTTCTAAAGTAACTTACACCCAAAGTAACTCTTCGTATATATCAATATTGAATTCAATGACTTACACCCAAAGTAACTTGCACTCACTTTAATTCCATGTTGTAAGATACGTCTCTCAGTTGATCGAGCCAAAGTCTGACAGTTTCCTCCTTTACTTTCCTTTTCTCTGCGTCATTGAGCACAGCTTGAATGGCTCGGAGATTGCTGGTCAGCTTCTTCACTTCCATTCCGACGCCCGTTACCAGCCTCACTTGTTCCTTTGCCTCTTCAACGAAAAGAGAGAGAGAGAGAGAGAGAGCGAGAGAAGAAATTGATGGCGAGCTATTGCGAAAGTAATTAATGCTGAACGAAATGAAGGGGCTAATAATGTGGTGAAAATGCTGCCATATTCTTTCAATTCTTATAGCACTGCAGGCAAAATTCTAATTTAGAAATATTTCATTTCAGCCCCTTGTGAACGTAGTTACTGTCATTTATTATTATTATTATTTTTTTACAACAAAGGGAAAAATGGCCAGTGTGGGCAGGAAATAATCTAGTGTTATGTCCTGCATCCGCGATTCACGTCCTATATAAACTTGACAAAGTTTTCTCCGATCTCTTTTTAAATAATTGAACAAATTATTATATAATATATTATCATTTCAGCCCTGTGGAAGAAGTTACTATTATTATTTTTTTTTACTAACAAAGAGAAAAATGGTTGTGCGGACATGAAATAATATATTATTAGCCTGCGTATGTGAATTTGATAAAGTTCTTTCGATAAATAATTGAAAAAGTTGACACATAATATATATTATCATGTCAGCAGAGACGTTGAGATTTGGAAGCATTTGCTTACAATCACCCATTAACTATGTTAAAATAATAATAATAATAATTTGTAATAAAGTATCACAGATATAACAAAAATGAAAATAGAAAGTCAAATTTGTAATGCGGAAGAAAGTCAAAACTTTTTATTTGTTTTATTCAGGGGAGTTAGATATGTTACAAGCAACGGAGCTCGTACGCCAAAGGAAAGTTTCTTCCATAAGTTATAATTTATTGAAATGTTCAAATGACGTTCTCAATTTTCAATAATAACTTACAGGTGCCGCCGGAAGATTCCTGGAAGTTGCCTGCTGTTCAAATATTTTTCTTTTTGATAAAAACAATTATTTTTCTCTGCCGTAACCTACCAAAACTTTTTCAATTAGTGTAACTTTGTAATTTTCTTACAAGATACTTAAAACTGCTAATATCTTCTAATTATTGTTTCAAAAATCTCAATAATTACATGTCCAATTAACAAATCAGTAGTCTCAATTCAACATATTAAAAAAAAAAAGTAATGTTACACATTTTAAATTTGTTATCGCAAATAATCATCTCATATGATGTGATATTCATTAATTAATTAGTAAGATAATATAGTTTATCTATTTTAATTTTACCAACTAATTCATGAATGCCACATCATTTAAGATAGTTATTTGAGATAAAAAGTTTGAAATGTATAATATTATTGTAAAAAAAAAATATACAATATTCTAATGACTATGTAAATGAAGAGAAAAAGTAACACACTAGATCTAAGTATTTAGTGACAATTAATTAATAATTTTATCAATTAATTATTTTGGACTGAGAATTCAGAAGCTGTATCCTTATTAAGTAATTCTCCTGCTTAAAAAATATTGTTTTAAAAATCTCATTAACTACATGCCCAACAAATCAGTTTGACATGACATATTTAAAAAAAAAAAAAAAAACGATCGACTAACATGGACTCGGTAATTTTAGCATAATGATTTTGTTGTAATTGAACATTATTAGAAAAGTAATGCTATATATTTTAAATTTTTTATTCTAAATAATCATCCAAAATGATGTGCCATTCATCAATTAGTTGATAAGATAATATAATTAATGCACTTTAATTTTATCAGTCAATTAATGAATGCACATCATTTTAGATAATTATTTAGGATAAAAAAATTTAGAATATGTAGTATTATTGTTATTAGAAAATTAATAAAGAGTAGAAAGTAACGAGAAAGCCTAATTAAACTAACCAATTTGATTATTAACTCTCTTTAGTATCGCTTGCACCATGTTGAAAAAATAATAAACTTGTTTACAAAATAATAAGGTGTTGAGTTGTACATGACCCTCCATTATCATGCTCCATCATCATGCTTCATCATCATGGGTCTACAATGTTGAGTGGAGACTAGCTTTACACATTTGATGCCATTAAAGGATTCCTTTAGAGCATGTTAGGTGAGTGGAATATGTTTAGTGTTATGATGAAAGATTAGTAGAATGTGCTAGGTAATGTGTATTGTTATGATTATGTTTGTATTTTATTCACTATAAATAGCTATGCTATTGTGTTGTGAGATATAAGTCTAAGAGCAAGAAAGAATAAGAAGCATAACAAAGTTCTTGAGAGGGATTTGTGAGAGTGTGTGAATTGTTCTTGTAATGTTCTTAAACTTTCTCTAATAAGCTTTACGTTTAATCCTTCAAATTTTCCAATAAAGTGGTATCAGAGCAAGGTTTGGAGGATAAAATAGTCGTGTAGCATATCAAATCGAAGCTCTCGATGAGACGAACGCAACGCCATAAGAATCAGCCTGATCGGAGTTCGGACGAGCCCGGAATCGCCGTCGGAATTTTGCTGTCCAGAAATGTGTTGACCGTTGACCAAAGTTGACCCGAGACCTCCCAAGGGTTTTTTGACGTTCTGGATTCATTTGTGCATTCTGAATCTCAAAATTCTCACTCGATTTGTGAGATATGGCAAATGGTGGTATGATGTCATTTCAAGTTCCATAATTGAAAGGGAGCAAATTTGATAATTGGAGCATCAAAATGAAGGCTCTATTGGGTGCACACGATGTGTGGGATGTCGTGGAAAAGGGTTTTATAGTACCAGAAAATGAAGGTACTTTAACTGTGGCACAAAACGAGAATTTGAAAGACTTAAAGAAGAAAGAGAACAAAGCAAAGTATCTCATCTTTCAATCATTAGATGAAGATGCTTTTGAAAAAATCACTAGCGCAAAATCCTCAAAGGAAGCGTGGGAGAAGTTAGAAACCTCTTACAAAGGAGCGGAACAAGTTAAGAAAGTCCGTCTTCAAACACTAAGAGGTGAATTTGAGTCCTTACACATGAAAGTATCAGAATCAATTTTTGATTACTTTACTAGAGTTGTGAACTGTTGCTAATGAATTAAAAAGAAATGATGAAGAGTTGAGAGAGCTAAGGATTATTGAGAAAATACTTGATCGAGTAGATTCCAAGTTTGACCTCATTGTAGTAACAATAGAGGAGACTAAAGATTTGGAGGCTATGACGATCGAGCAACTTCAAGGAAGGTTGCAAGCTTATGAAGAAAAAGCGAAGAAGAAGCAAGGGATCGAAGAACAACTCTTCAAGATGGAAATCAATCCAAAGAAAAAAGAAGAAAGCTTCAGCAACAATAGAAGGCACTATGTCCAGGAAGAGGCCGAGGACGAGGTAGAGGTCGTGGTCATGGACGAGGATGGAATTTCAGCAACAAAAACTCCTTCAATAATGAAAGAGGAGAAAGCTCAAACAGAGGGCGAGGAAGAAACAATCCACGATCGAGGTACGAAAAATCTCAAGTGCAGTGCTATAATTGTCAAAAATTTGGGCATTATGCTTCAGAATGCAGAATTCCAAGCAACATAGTAGATGAGAAAGTGAATTATGTTGAAGAGAAGAATGATGGAGATGGCACACTTTTACTAGCACGTAATGACAACAATGGAGGTCAAGAAAGTGAATTATCTTGACACGAGTGCTAGTAATCACATGAGCGGAAGCGAAGCATGTTTGTGGAGATGAATGAATCGGTGAATGGTAGCGTCGCTTTTGGAGATGATTCAAAAGTACCGAGTGAAGGGAAAAGGTAACATCCTTTTCGCATAAAAGATGGTAGCCACCAACTAATTTCAAATGTTTACTATGTGCCCAATATAAAAAGCAACATTCTAAGTTTAGGTCAACTTTTAGAAAAAAACTATGATATTCTTTTTAAAGATTATAGTCTTTTTTTAAGAGATGACAAAGGAAACCTAATTACAAAAGTGAAAATGTCGAACAATAGAATGTTTCCTTTAAATATTCAGAATGATGTTGCAAAGTGTCTCAAGGCTTGTCATAAAGATCCAACCTGGATTTGGCATCTTCGATATAGACATCTCAACTTTGGTGGACTAGAGCTACTATCAAGAAAGAACATGGTGAAAGGTCTACCTTCAATCAATCATCTCAATCAAGTTTGTGAAGGATGTTTACTTGGCAAGCAATTTAGAAAAAGTTTTCCAAAGGAGTCAAACTCAAGAACTCGGAAGCCACTCGAGCTTATTCATACTGATGTGTGCGGTCCATTCAAGCCAACCTCTCTTGGTAAAAATAACTACTTCCTTCTTTTCATAGATGATTTTTCAAGAAAAACTTGGGTGTATTTTTTAAAGTAGAAATCAGAAGTTTTTGAAGTTTTCAAGAAGTTTAAAACTGCAGTGGAAAAAGAAAGTGGACACCAAATCAAGGCCATGAGATCTGATCGAGGTGGAGAGTTCACTTCCAAAGAATTTGTGAAGTTTTGTGACAAAAATGGAATACGACACCCTTTGACGGTTCCGAGATCCCCAACAAAATGGTGTTGCAGAAAGAAAGAACAGAACTATCCTCGACATGGCGAGAAGTATGCTCAAGAGCAAAAGACTACCTAAAGAATTTTGAGTTGAAGGCATTGCTTGCATGCAATCTATTTATCCAACCGATCTCCAACAAAAGTGTGTGGGGCAAGACATCTGCAAGAAACATGGAGTGGAAGAAAGCTCGGCATAACCCATCCGAGAGTTTTGGAAGCATTGCCCATGTACATGTACCAAACAAGAGAAGAGCCAAGTCTGGATGATAAAAGTGAGAAGTTCATCTTCATCGGCTATGACATCAATTCTAAAGGATACAAGTTGTACAATCCGGACACCGGAAAGATCGTGATTAGGCGAGATGTAATCTTTGAGGAAGAATGAGAATGGGATTTTAGCTCTCATGTGGATGACTTCAATTTTTTCCTTTTGAAGAAAATGAGCAGAACAATGAAGGAGCAAGTAGTACAAGAGTTGGTTAGTCCACCTATCTCACCGACATCAACCACACAAGGAGATTCACCATCATCTTTCTTAAGTGAAAGAACTGAAGAACGCATACGAGTAGTCTTCAAGATCTCTATGAGAGTGGCGAGAGATATGATAATCTCACTCTATTTTGTCTCTTTGCTTGATTGTGAGCCGGTTTACTTGAAGAAGTGCATACAAGATGAAAAATGGAGAATCGCAATGGATGAAGAAATCAAAGCCATAGTGAAGAATGACACTTGGGAACTTACTACACTTCCCAAAGGTCACAAAGCCATCGGTGTCAAATAGGTTTACAAGGCGAAGAGAAATGTCAAGGGTGAGATTGAAAGGCACAAGGTGAGGTTAGTTGCAAAGGCTATAGTCAAAAGTCGGCATCGACTATGATGAGGTATTTGCTCCTGTGGCCTGAATGAAAACTATAAGACTAATCATTTCTTTAGCAGCCCAAAACGATGGAAGATTCATCAAATGGATGTAAAGTCTGCTTTCTTAAATGGATTTCTCAAATAAGAAGTCTACATCAAACAGTCATTGGGCTATGTGGTGGAAGGATATGAAGACAAAGTTACGAGATTGAAGAAGACACTTTATGGGTTAAAGCAAGCACCCAGGGCATGGAATAGCAGAATCGACAAATATTTCAAAGAGAATGGCTTCACCAAATGCCCACATGAACATGCTCTACGTCAAAGTCAAAGATGGAGACATCTTGATTGTATGCCTGTACGTGGATGATCTCATTTTCACTGGAAGCAATCCAAACTTATTTGAAGAGTTTATGAGAGTGATGGTGAAAGAGTTCGAGATGACTGATATTGGACTAATGGCATACTACCTGGGCATTGAAGTCAAGCAAAAAAAAGAAGGCATATTCATTTCCCAAGAATGCTATGCAAGAGAAATACTCAAGAAGTTCAAGATGCATGATTGCAAGCCAGTAAGTACGCCTAATGGAATGCGAGTCAAATTGTCCAAACATGACGAAGAAGAAAGAGTTTATCCAAATTTTTCAAGAGCCTTGTTGGAAGTTTGCGTTACTTGACATGTACGAGGCCAGACATTCTCTATGCCGTTGGGCTCGTTAGTCGGTATATGGAGAATCCAACAATCACCCATTTTAAAGCTGCAAAAAGAATCATTCGCTATATAAAAGGTACAATTGATTTTGGCTTATTATACTCATTCTCTGATGATTACAAGCTTGTTGGATATAGCGATAGCGATTGGAGTGGTGATTTAGATGATCGAAAGAGTACCTCTGGATTTGTATTCTTCATGGGAAACACTGCTTTCACGTGGATGTCGAAAAGCGACCAATTGTCACACTTTCCACTGTGAAGTCGAGTATGTAGCTGCTACTTCGAGTGTTTACCATGCAATTTGGCTAAGAAATTTGCTGAAGGAGTTGGGTTTGCTCCAAATAGATCCAACTGAGATCTTTGTCGACAATAAGTCTGCAATTGCCTTATTAAAGAATCCAGTCTTCCATGATCGAAGTAAGCATATTGACACTCGTTACCATTTCATAAGGGAGTGTATTGAAAGAAATGATGTACAAATAAAGTATATCAAATCTCAAGATCAAGCAGTTGATATATTTACTAAGCCATTGAAACAAGAAGATTTTATCAGATTGAGAAATTTATTGGGTGTTATGAAACAATTGGCTATGGAAATCAAAGAAAATAACGGCGAAAGTGAAGGAGAACAAGTACAAGTACGAAAAAGAAGATTAAATGCATATTCCTATAGGGCATTGTTCAATCAAAATAAGAAGAATAAAGCCAAAGAAGAAGTTTGTGATAATTTCACTAAACTCCTCAAGCAAGAAAACTTAGAGTCACAGAAACAAGTTTAAGGGGGAGTGTTGAAAAAACAATAAACTTGTTTACAAAATAATAAGGTGTTGAGTTGTACATGGCCCTCCATTATCATGCTCTATTATCATGCTTCATCATTATGGGTCTACAATATTGAGTGGAGGCTAGCTTTACACATTTGATGCCATTAAAGGATTCCTTTAGAGCATGTTAGGTGAGTGGAATATGTTTGGTGTTATGATGAAAGGTTAGTGGAATGTGTTAGGTAATGTGTATTGTTATGATTATGTTTGTATTTTATTCACTATAAATAGCTATGCTATTGTGTTGTGAGATATAAGTCTAAGAGCAAGAAAGAATAAGAAGCATAACAAAGTTCTTGAGAGGGATTTGTGAGAGTATGTGAATTGTTCTTGTAATGTTCTTGAGCTTTCTCTAATAAGCTTTGTGTTTAATCCTTCAAATTCTCCAACACACCATTCCAGTAATCCTCTGATCGATCACACAATCCTATGCATAATCGATTCATTTACTATATAATTAATTTGAATATATATATATATATTTTTTTTTATTTATTAATGTCAAATTTTTAGTAATTTTGTTTGCTTTCGAGAGTATAAACTTGGTCGGTTTAACAAATATTACGTAATTTATGATATGATATAATATTCAATTATTCTCTTTGAGAGAAATAAATTCATTAAAATTTAAAAAAACTAAAATTTAAAAAATTTGTAAAGATAAAGATATTTTATATTTTATTATGTAATAATATTAGAATCTTAGGGTGCGTTTTGGTCTTGTTTCGTTTTTTTTCTTTTAAGAATGAACCAACCTAAAATTTGTTTGGTTCAGTTATTTTTAAATAGTATTTAAATCTAAAAGAAGAAAAGTGGAGAAGAAGAAAATGATATTTTTTAATTTTTATTCTTCAAATAGTTCCCATAATCTTACTTGCACAATTAGGAAATAAGAAATCTATCACTTATCATATGGGTTCATGACCATTATTTACTTTATAATACAATTTTATTTGTTTGAACGATTGAATTTTTTTTATAATGATAATGATAATGTATAATTTTAGTGATTTTGAAAGAACTTTAATATTCTCTAAAAGAATATATTTTATCTCATTTTGGAAGGACACCTAGCTAGCGTTTTATTATAGTATTTGTTTGTTAAAATTTGTTATAATAATAATAATATTATTATTATTATTATGATTAATTTTTAATAAATAATCACAATAATTAATAAATTATCATATTTAATTAAATAATATATTATTATAATAATTATTAATTAATATTTCAAGTATACTATTAACAACAATTATTAATAATAATAATTTCTGCATAAATTATCACTATAATTAAAATATAAAATAATAATTATAACAATAATTCATTAAGTATTTTTCAGTAATTTAGAACAATCTAATTCATTTCAGTTCCAATTTTGAGATAAAGTAAGCATATTAATGACAATTTGGCTTATTCTAATTTCAATCATGATTCTTACAGTTCAAGTAAATAACTTATTTTAATCCTCATTCCTCATTATTATTCCAACTCATTCTCATTTTTGCACATTCTAATTATATCTCATTTCAATTTCAATTTAGTAAACGCATCGGTAAGTCTACTGAAATTTTGCAATCGAGTTAAAGTCTGAAATTATAGTAACCGCACCATTAGTTTATCTTCTAATTATTATTTTAAAATTTTCAACAACTACATGCCGAATTAACAAATCAGGAGTCTCAGTTCGACAAAGGAACATAAAAAAAAATTCAGACAATTGGTTTGAAGACTTTGTAATCGAACATCACGAAATGAAAAAAAAAAAATGCAACACACTTTATGACCATCATTGCAGATGATATAATAGATGTAAGTATTTATTAGCAATTAATTGACATTTTTATCAAGTAATTGTTTTAGACTCTCGTGCCCTTACGTAATTGAGATTTAGGAATTCCCATATTTTAAATTCCCAATAACAACAAAAAAACAGCAAATCAGTCTGACATGACATATTTAAAAAAAAAAAATCAAGCAACGACTTTATTGTAATTGAAACATTATTAGGAACTTAATGAAGGGTAGAGAGCACCGAGAAACTTTAATTAACCAAACCTATTTGATTATTAACTCTCTAGTCTCTGTAGCACCATTCCCTTAATCCTCAAGATCGATCACACAGTCTTGTCCTGTCATGTTTCCTTCTATGCAAAATCGGTTCATTTACTCTACGAAATTAATCAATTTGAATATATATTTATTAATGTGGAATTTTTAGTAGTTTTGTTGCTTTCTAAAGTACGATATCTTTAGCGCGTGGATTTGGACATAACTGCTATAAACTTGGTCAGTTTAACAAATATAATGAAATTCATGGTACAATATAAATACTAAATTATTTTTTAGTAGAGAAATAAATTCGTTAAAATATAAAAAAATATGTAAAGATAAAAGTATTTCATATTTTATTATGTAATAATATTAGAATCTTAATATCTAAGTTTTAATTAGTCTTTATTTAGAAGAACATGAACAACTGCAACTTATTTACCTTGTAATGGGATATTATATGTATTACATTGCCTGATAAAATGATATTATCAATATCCATACAATTTTATTATTTTTATTAAAATTATTAGTTGAAAGCAATGTTTATTATTCCTGTTTTAAAATTATCACAACTTTGTAGATTAAAAATATCGGCGGTATAATCCATAATGGAGCCTAAATCTAGAAGGTGCAAATGCTGCCCAAATTTTCAAGCCTTGGATGGTGGTTTAATTCGGTTGTGATTATTTGATTAGCCTACGGTGATCGTATGTAATGAGCTTTTATATAAGACTTCGTTTGGAAGGGTAGGAACAGCTGTTACTTACTACCTTGTAATGGGATTCAATTAATGGGCGTGATTGGATAATTGCAGACATTTTGAGAATGAGTGATATTATATTATTATGGGCACCCATTTAAACTTGTTAAAACCGCTTTTCTTTATTTACCCACACTAAAATATTAAAATTAATATAAATGTCTTATATTACCTCCCTTAATGACAAAAATAGCCTTAAATAAAATAACTTTATGGAATCCTAGAATTTCAATTTTTTCTTATGGTCAATATTTCAATTCAGTGTCCTATTGTTCAAATCCATTATTGAAAGACTATTATTTGGGATTGTGGAATTTATTCAATGCTAGCAATTGAGTCTGGTCTTGTCCCGTCATTGAATCCAATTGTCCAAGTGCAGCAGACCTGATTACGAAGGAAGAAGACTGCAAAAAGGAAATAGGATGGGTCATTAACTAGATCGGGAAGAAACTTTTTAATTTTTCAATTTATGGTTTTCGATCAATTCTCAATTATTTTGAGCACATAAGCAGATCATTCAAATTGTTTATGCCATTGGCTATTCTTAGCATAATTCCATTGATTGCTGCACATAGGCCATAGCCTCTTTTTCCATATTTGATAAAAATATTTAATTCAAGAGCCCAAAAAAAAGAGAGGATTTTTTGGTAGAATTGTTAAAAACATATTTGTTGTTAAACAACATATAACACATATGACGTGGGTTTCAAAATAGAAAATTAATGGTATTTAAATGCAGGTTTAAACACACACACACGCATATAATATATATATATATATTGTTTGGGTAAAATATCAGACAGGCTCCTCGAAGCCCTTCCAGCTCGAGTAAGAGACCTTGAAGACAGCCTAATTCGAGCAGAAGTCAGGACGTCAAAGCAGTCAAGGTCGAGCTCCGAGCTCTACAATCTGCTCGAGATCATCGAGGTACTGTTTGAAACCGCGAGCAGAAGGTTCAGACATTCCTGCTCGAGCTGTTTGGAGGCACTGTTGGAAGGTTCGAAGCACTGTTGAGGCACGCGGGAAAAACCGCATCAACATTTTGGCGCCGTCTGTGGGGATCGGCACAAAAAGCCTGATTTCCTAATACATTGAAGACACACAACACAACGATGAGGGGAAACAGCCGAAGATGAGTAAGTCCGGAAGAATCGGTAACTTTGAGAGAAGTGGCCAACGAAGCCCAGAACAGAGAGATCCAGGAAAGAATGGATCGGATGGAAAAACAGATCGAAACTATGACCTCCCTGTTACAAGAATTCAGGGAAGGATAGAGAAAAGTATGTAACGATGTCCCAGAGTCCAGCCGAGGGAATGCTCATGTTCGGGAAAATGCGGGAGATGAAGCCCAAAGACCTCGGGCACCGAATGTTGCAGTGAGAGAAGAAACAAACATGGAGGAAAGGGGGTCTCGTCAAAATTTGCAGGATACTGACCTCAACCTCTCGTGCGGAGGAGTTGGAGGGAGAGGTACGCGAGTTGGCACAAGTTGTGGAAGATCTTGGGAACCAGAAAGAGTCCAAGCTGGCGAATAATCTTGGACAACGAATCTCCACTCTCCTGGAGATCATGGGTGTCACGATCCCACGTGACTTTCGCTTCCGGATCTGAAATTTTCGTGAAAAAGTGATCCGTTAGTCCACATAGAACGGTTCAACGACATGATGGGGTGCAAGGTGCAGCCGACACGCAGGTGCGGGGCCTTCCGCTCACTCTTGAGGGAGGGCGAGAGAATGGTACCGCAGACTCCCACGGGAAGCATCTTGAGCTTCGAGCAGATGTGCGAGGAGTTCGCAGAACAATTCCGGGGCGCAGTGACCCCTGAGGATGACATGATGGAACTGTCAGAAGTGAGACAGAAAGAAGGTGAGCCCTTCCGGAAGTTTATCAAAAGATACCATAGATCAGTCCTAGATCTTGGTGCGTTCAACCACCCCCAAGCTCTAAGAGGATTAAAAGAGGGTGTTCGGATGGGGAGACCATGGTATAACCTGCGGAGTCCTTCGATCCGTTCATATTCGGATGCGTATGATCAGGTGAAACTGGATATGGAAATCAAAGAGGAAAAGGCTGCAAAACTGAGGAATCAGCAGGACCAGGAGCGTACCGGTTGGCTCATCCAGACGGACGAGAAGTCAAGAGGCCGTGGAACGCACAACTCCTGAGGGAGTATTTCCAGTAAGTCCCCTTGTATTATAAAATGCTAATGTAAGATTTCGTCCCATGATGGGATATGTAAAAGTACAAATGTATGTAAGAATAAGAATAGCATTCATAATGTAAGTTCAAAATGAAGACCAGAAGCAAGAAGAGCTCCTCGGCATGAAGTCCCAAAGCCTAACTCATTAGGCGGGACGGTGCCAAGCTCGGGTTATTTGAAAACCAAAGCGGGAGTAATATCGAAGCTCGGGTCAATTAAAAGGCTCGAGCGGAAGAAGAACTCCTCGGCATGAAGTCCCAAAGCCTAACTCATTAGGCGGGATCGGTGCCAAGCTTCGGGTTATTTGAAAACCGAGGCGGGAGTTTCATCGAAGACCTCGGGTCAATTAAAAGGCTCGAGCGGAAGAAGAGCTCCTCGGCATGAAGTCCCAAAGCCTAACTCATTAGGCGGGACGGTGCCAAGCTTCAGGTTAATTGAAAACCGAGGCGGGAGTAATATCGTGAGCTTGGGTCAATTAAAAGGCTCGAGCGAAGAAGAACTCCTCGGCATGAAGTCCCAAAGCCTAACTCATTAGGCGGGACGGTGCCAAGCTTCAAGTTAATTGAAAACCAGGCGGGAGTAATATCGAAGCTTCGGGTCAATTAAAAGGCTCGAGCAGAAGAAAAACTCCTCGGCCAGAAGTCCCAAAGCCTAACTCATTAGGCGGGACGGTGCCAAGCTCGGGTTATTTGAAAACCAGAGCAGGAGTATCACCAGAAGACCTCGGGTCAATTAAAAGGCTCGAGCAGAAGAAAAACTCCTCGGCCGAAGTCCCAAAGCCTAACTCATTAGGCGGGACGGTGCCAAGCTCCGGGTTATTTGAAAACCGGAGCGGGAGTATCACCGAAGACCTCGGGTCAATTAAAAGGCTCGAGCAGAAGAAGAACTCCTCGGCATGAAGTCCCAAAGCCTAACTCATTAGGCGGGACGGTGCCAAACTCGGGTTATTTGAAAACCAGAGCAGGAGTTTCATCAGAAGACCTCGAGTCAATTAAAAGGCTCGAGCAGAAGAAGAACTCCTCGCATGAAGTCCCAAAGCCTAACTCATTAGGCGGGACGGTGCCAAGCTCGGGTTTTTTGAAAACCATAGCAGGAGTTTCATCAGAAGAGCTCGGGTCAATTAAAAGGCTCGAGCAGAAGAAGAGCTCCTTGGCCAGAAGTCCCCAAAGCCTAAGTCATTAGGCGGGACGGTGCCACGCTTGGGTCAATTGCAGGCCCGAGCAGGAGTAAAAATCAAAAGACGCTTGGGTCAATTGTAGGCCCGAGCAGGAGTAGAAATCAAGAAGACGTTCCGGCCGATTAAAAGGCCCGAGCAGTAGTCTCATCAACCTCCGGTCAATTAAAAAGCCCGAGCAGAAGTTCAAGAAGGATCCGAGCGGGAGTAACGAGAGGCGATACCTTGGTCAATTGAAGACCAAAGCGGGAGTGTTATCGAAGACGCTCGGGTCAAGCACAGCGACGACCAACTACCGGCTCGAGCAAGAAGAACGTGGGAAGCGTAAAGGCCGCGAGTTCGGCCCATCATTACTGAGTTTCCAGTCTTGTCTCGCTTCACTCAAAAGACTAGAAACTGGGGGACTAGTGTTTGGGTAAAATATCAGACAGGCTCCTCGAAGCCCTTCCAGCTCGAGTAAGAGACCTTGAAGACTGACCTAGTTCGAGCGAAGTCGGGACGTCAAAGTAGTCAAGGTCGAGCTCAGAGCTCTACAATCCGCTCGAGATCATCGAGGTACTTGTTTGAAACCGCGAGCGAAGGTTCGGACATTCTCGCTCGAGCTGTTTGGAGGCACTTGTTGGAAGGTTCGAGCACTCTGTTGAGGCACGCGGAAAAGCGCATCAACATATATATATATATATATATATATATATATATATATATATATATATATATATATATATATATATATATATATATATATATATATATATATATATATATATATATATATATATATATATTTGGCTTTTAGACTTTACTATAATTTCAATGGAGGTTAAAGTCTGTAAATAACTAAAAGGGATTATAAAAACATTTCGAAGCGTGCCAATAGTTCAACTTTTTGAGAACTCCTAAGTGCCTCCTTTGACAAATTTTAAACTTCCCATTAGTCTTGATGCTGGGAATGTGGGATGTGCGAGGCAAGTCCTCTCTTGTATCCTTTTTTAGACGCTCCTCTAGAATAGGGCATCTCCCATCTTGCCCCAGCCATATGAGTATGAAGCGCCTCTTAATTTCAATTAAATTAATGCTTAATTATGCCCTGACGTAATTCTTTCGCTCAAAAATTATTTTAATGTACATGTATTATATGAAATACTAACTAAGTAATTTAAGAGGGGGTAAATTAAGTTTTTAAAAATTATTATTAATTAAAAATAAATATTATTAATGCCAAAAATCTCGTCTCCTTTATCTCGAGCAGATCTCCTGACTTCAACATTATCATTATATTTTTTTTATTGGGGAAGCAGCTTGCCAATCACCATGGTTGCTTGTAACCGCTAGCAGACTGTCGATAATCATATGAAACCATAGAATATGATCAGAGGTACCGAAAGTTTTTATGGTGTGAACCCTCTGACGCTCAAGTCAGTAATCGGATGTGGAAAAAACTTATGTCACTTTTTATGCGACTTCGTTCATATCTCCTTCCAACTCTAACCCAAAAAGGATTTTTTTTTTTTTTTGTCAAAGGACCAAACCACTCGATGCCATGGAAGAGATCTATGTCATCCTCTTTATTGTAATCATCATAACAATGATAATAATCATAATAATCCCCTCATAGTCCTAGAATTACTACCATTAAATATGCACATAAATGTAGTGGGTCGGTTTCATAACTGCTAGTGGGATAGCCTCATGCCTGGATTTTTCAGAGGGAATAAATGAAATTTAACTAAATCTTGTTTTCTGTTGAATTGGTTAAATGCCTCCTTAAAACCTATCTGGTCGAGGTAATATGCTCAAGGTCGCCAGACTTACCTCTTGGTCGAGGTTATCTACTCAAGATCACCATATAACCACCTAGTTGAGGTTATAGATAAACTCTTGGTCGAGATGATGTACTCGAGCTAATCCGATAACTATTTGGTTATAGTAGTCCGCTCGATGTCACTCCGGTTTCTTTCTCAAACACCAATCTCCCGGCTTCTAATGTTGAGAGTTTTAATGAATCGGAACCGAAACTATATAAAGTTTAAAGTGACCTCGAGGTGACTTTAATGAGTCAGGTTAGACTGCTAGAATTAACCTCATTGTAGATAAGAAATCTAGGCAAGTTTTAAGTCTCAGACCTCTATATGCCTTGAAAAAATATATTATTTTCCTGCTTGCATAAACATATAGACCAGGTCTCACAAGTTTAAGTTTATCTCATATGGAGTAAGTTTTAAGACTTTTGCTTGAAATAAATAATACTCATATAATCTCTACTCAATTAATCTTAGTAGAGGAAGAACATAAAACTTTGACTTTGTCTCACCTCGAGGAGGTTTTGAGACTTAAATTCTTTTATTTATTCTAAATTGCTACTCGACTTTCATCTGGTCAAGCATAAGCAAGTAAATTTCTGACTTCTTTCTCGCTTTGAGCAGGTTTTGAGACTTTAAACCTTTTTATTTGCCTTAGAGTATTTTCAAATTTATTGGTTACTTGCTCGACTTAATCAAGCTTTGAAAAACTTTTGACTTTTTGTCTCGCCTTAATTAGGATTTGAAACTTTATGTATTTTATTATAGCTTAATTTGCTCGAGCCTATTCTAGCTAAACTTGGTTCTTTGTCTCGCCTCGAGCAGGTTTTGAGACTTATAGCCTTAACATATTCTTAAAGCTTAATTTGCTCGAGCCAATTTTGCCTAATCTTGACTTTTTGTCTCACCTCGAGTAGGCTTTGAGACTTCTTACCTTACCGTGTTTTTAAGAGCTTAATTTTGTTCAAATGAGTTTTGGCAAACTTCGGCTTTTTTTCACGCCTCAAGCGGACTTTGAGACTTTAAGCCTTTCTATTTACTTTAAAGTATTTTCGAAAAAGTATTTTTGAAATTGGTTATATGCTCGTCTTTCATCTAGTCGAGCATACCGAAGCAAATTTTTTATTTTTATCCCACCTCGAGTAGGCTTTGAGATTTCAAGCCTTTTAACCATTTACTAACTTAAGCAACTTCAAGCAACTCTTATCATTTTAAAGTTTTATGCCTTACCTATAGAAGGCTTCCAAGCTTTTAACCTTTTACTGACTGAAGGAACTTTAAGCTACTCTTATCAACTCAAGATTTTATACCTTTTAATCTTTTTGCCCGCTTTAGAGAAAATTCAATAAGAAAAGAAAAATAAATAATGAATTTTTATTACATCCATTTTATTCAAAGTTATGGTCTATAACCCTGATAGGAAAATACTTTAAAGCTCATACTATGTAAGCATTTTGTGCTATAGGACACAATTAAAGTTAGCCACAGGCCATTTAGCTCTGAACAATTTATGCTACCCGTTACATACTTCTAGTATTTTTTCAATAGCTATTGGAAATTGTGCCATGTGAATTATAATCATTTGTTTCAATGAAATAAATATAGATATTCTAATATCTAATTTTTATACACATTAATAATTTGGCAACAATTAACTACATATATTCATGCTTTTCAATTAGTTTAATGCTTATATTTAATAAAATTTAAAGAGACAATAAGCTGGCTTTTTGTACTGTTCCCCACAGACGGTGTCAAATGTTGATGTTGAAAATCTCGTCGCCTTTACATGGAGAAGATCTCCTGACTTCAACATCATCATTATATTTGTTTATTGGGAAACCATTTTGCCAAACTGCTAGCAGACTTTCGATAATCACCTGAAACCACAGAAGATGGTCAGAGGCGCCAAAAGTTTTTCCGACGTAAACCATTCGACGCTCAAGTTAGTAATCGGGTGTGGGAAAAACTTATGTCACTTTTTCATGCGGTTTCACTCATATCTCTTTCCAACTCTAACCAGAAAAGAATTTCTTTGTCTGAGGACCAAAGCAATCGATGCCATTGAAGAGATCTATATCATCATCTTCATTATAATCATCATAATAATCATAATAATCATAATAATCCCCCCTATTGTCCTAGAATTACTGCCCTTAAATATGCACATCGTGCCCGAATTTTTCGAAGAGGATAAATGAAATTTAACTAAATCTTATTTTCTAGTGAATTGGATAAATACATCCTCAAAACTTATCTGGTCGAAGTGATATACGTGAAGTCACCAGACTTACCTCTTGGTCAAGATTATTTGCTCAAGATAACCAGATAACCACCTGGTCGATGTCACAAATAAATTCTTGGTCAAGATGATGTCTCGAGCTAATCAAATAACTACTTGGTCAAAATGTTCAGTTTAAGCTCACCCTATAACCATCTGGTCATAGTAGTCAGCTCGAGGTCACTCTGATTTCTTTCTCAAGCAAATACACTACAATTAAATTCAAAATGACAAAGCTAAAGTACAGTAGAGTTAAAGAGTAAGGGATATAGAAATATAAACATGTAATTTTTATATGGTTCAGCTAACTGTGCCTACGTCCACGCCTCTAAGCTCATCGGACTTAATAATTTCACTAAGCGCGCCTCTAAGGCTTCAACAACACTTACACTTGACTTTTAAGGTGTCAATGAACCTTTACAACAAAAGATTATCCTAAATCTCTTAACCTAAGTGTATCCCAACAATTACAATCACTCAACTTTGTATTTACAAGCAAATATTACAAAAAAAATTCTCTTACATTATATAATTAGTTACAAGATGAATACTCAATGTGTGAACAAAATAATAACAAGAATTTAAGCTTAGATTACTCTTGAATGCTCAGTAATAGATATAATTATACAGCCTTAATTTGGATTCGAATGAGTCTTTTTATAATTAAGCTTAGATTACTCTTGAATGCTCAGGAATAGATATAATTATACAGCCTTAATTTGGATTCGAATGAGTCTTTTTATAATTAGAGTTGAAAACTAGTCATTATTGACTTTTGTTTCATAACTAATTTCTAGTTTGCAATAACCATTTTGCTATTTAATATTACCATTAGAGTTACTACTTGACTTTTAAAACATTCAATTTTCGATCTATGAAAATTCGATTCAGCATTTAGGTCCAGAGAGCATGTCTTGAATAACTAGTTTATCATTTGTTTTAAGATGAAACCAATTTAGTTCCAGAGAGGTTGTCTTGAATAATCAGTTTGCTATTTGTCTTAAGTTGGAAGTTGTTTAGTTCCAGAGAGCTTGTCCTGAATAATCTGTTTCCTGTTTACAATAAGCTAGAAGCTATTTAGTTCCAGTAAGCATTTTTTTTTATAACTGATTTTCACGTTAGTTTAAGCAGAAAGCCGCTTAGTTATAGAAAGCTTTCTTCTTATATTCGGTCTACTGATTTTCTTAGGCTGGAAGTCGTTTGTTAAAGATGTTGACACATATAAAAAAAAAATCATTTTATTTATGAATGTGAAATCATAATCTTTCAAAAACATAATTAATTTTAATGTCATAAAATTAATTCATGGTTTGTTATGACCAAAATCAATATGATAATATCTCTCCCTTTTTTATGATGACAAAACACATAATGCATTTGAAAAGATTTTATTGAAAAAGATCCCCCTTAATGTGTACATATTTTGAAGAAAGATTGAAGAAAAAAATGTTAAATCAAAAATTGTACTCCCCTATAAATGTGCAACTTTATAAGCATGAAAAAACCCAAGAGCTTCCCCTACACATATACAATACATGCATACAAATAATATCCTTCAAATAATTCTCCCCCTCATCCTAAAAAAGGAGAGGAAAAACGAACGAATAGAAAATTTACAGAAATTTCAGCAGACTCTCTCCAGAAATTGGAGAAAAGCCAAAATGGGAAACCTATGAAATAACACTTCTAATTTTGTTTTATGGATCAACCCAGTTATATACACATACACTCCCAAAACAAATGATCCAAAATCAAATAAAAATAAAATAAAACATATATTAACGTAGATGGCAACATTATATGAAACAATATGTTGGTGTGTTTAATACAAGCAGAATATAACAAAATAAAACTAAAGAGATAAAGGCAGAGGTAAAAGAGATAATGATGGTGGCTGGAATGGATAAGGAACACCAAAGTGCTCGAATAAAAGCCACCGGCCAATAAGAAATTGTTGCTGGTGTTCGAAGATGTGTTGCTGGAAGCTGGTCTACTGTACAGAAAACATATGAACCTCATCTATCAATTGCTGGAGAAAGATAGTGTCTGAAGCAGGAGGCTCTGGAGGAGGTGTAGGAGAGAGAAGATCAGATGGCTGAACTTCTAGAGCACGATGTTGAGCTCACAAAGGTAGAGAGAAATTAGGCAACTCGTAAAAAATATAGACATCGTTAAGCGAACAATCATCACTAGAAACGAGTATAATAGCTTGATCACGCTTAGTTTTTACTCATGCCCAATTCTTTTAAGCCAAGCCTAATGTTACGGGCCGCACAATTAGAATGGCCCAAGGAAATGAGCCAAGATGTGCTAGCTTGGCCCAATTCCAAAAAGTTTCACAAAATTCCAGCAACTCTAGCACATTTGTACATACAATAGATTACTCTAGAATTTGGCACATGTATATAGAATTCTCTAGGCGTAGAATTCTCTAGAGCTAGGCAAGCCTCCTTATAAATATGGGTGAGCATTTTCCATTTGAGCATCAACCAAGCATCCAAGCATTGAGCAATCATCTTAAGTACTCTTATAAAGCTCTCTTGTAATCTTTTCTCAAGCAATACAATTTCCGCATTTGGCTCAATTGCTCTCTAGCTCTCTTCTCTTTAGCATTTCAGAAAACCTCTTGGCTTAGCTATTGAGAAGCTCAAAGGATTACTTAGCAACATTCGGCAAGAGTTGTCTAAGTGCCGCACGGGTTTGCTGCACATAACACTCATCCCGTGACAAGTGGTATCAGAGCTAAGGTTTGCACACACGCATTCCAGCAGCAATGGCCAATCTTCCAACCTCAAGCACAACACAAGAGGGCGCTCTTGGTATGGAGATACTCCCAGAATCAAGCCAGAGTCGCGATGAAACTCGCAGGCAGGCCAAGACTCATGGCAAGTCCAAGGTCGCTTCTATCGATGCTTTGGAGCCTCGCATAGCTACACTCGAAACCTCAATGTCCGCCGCTCATGACACCCTAGAAATTTTAGAGGAAATGGTGGACGGTCTCGAGGGCGAATATGCCGACTTCACAATGGCAACCAAAGCCCTCATCCAAGACCAAGCCAACACCCTCCGAAGGGAATTTCAGGCATTTCACGAAGAGTTACTGAAACTCCGCAACTTGTACAAGACGAATTGCGCGATGTCCGTGCGGAAGTGGAGGAAGTCTGCTCGGATTGGGCATGGCATATGCACACACTCTCCTCTAGCCCAGCTTCTACAAGCACGAGTGATGCACGACGCATTGATGTGCCAAAGCCCGACACCTACGATGGCACATACAATGCCACCATCGTAGACAACTTTTTATTCGGACTAAACCAATATTTCGATGTCATTGGTGTTCGAGACGAGGCATCGAAAGTGGGCACTGCACGAGGCGCTGCACAACTATAGTGATGTCGGAAGCATGGAAAAATGGGCAAAGCCATCTGTACCATCAACACATGGGCAGATTTCAAGCAAGAACTCTGAAAGTAATTTGCCCCAAGCAATGCCCAAAAAAAATGCGAAAGCACATCTACGTATTCACAAGCAAACGAGTAGCGTTCGCGACTACATCAACTAGTTCACTACTCTCATGCTGGAGATAAGCGATATGTCCGACAAGGACTCCCTCTTTTACTTCCAAGATGGCCTCAAGGATTGGATTTCATTACGGCCTTGCCTAAATCCAAAGGTTATCTGTAGCATTATGGTCGTAGTAGACCGATACAGCAAGTACGCTATTTTCATTGCCGCACCAGCAGATTGAAAAGTTGATGCGATGAGTCTGTCTCTTCATCAAGCATATAGTGAAGCTTTGAGGAGTTCCAAGGAGTATCGTGAGTGATCGAGACCCACGCTTCATGGAAAAATTTTGGATGGAGCTCTTCAAGATGTTGGGGACCGATCTCAAGTTCTCAACAAGTTTTTATCCACAGACGGATGGACAAACCGAGCACATCAATGGCCTCCTCGAGATGTACTTGAGGCATTATGTGAGCGCTCACCAGTGGGATTGGGTGAAATTGCTCGATGTCGCCCAATTTTCTTATAATCTCCAGCGTAGCGAGGCTACCGGCAAGAGCCCATTTGAGATCATCATGGGATACCAGCCCTTGATTCCGAACGCCATAACCTCGACTTACGGAGGTAAAAGCCCCGCGGCTCATAAACTTGCTCGCGAATGGCATGAAGAAGCGGACATCACGCGAGCTTACCTTGACAAAGCCTCAAGAAAAATGAAGAAATAGGCCGATACACAGAGACGACACGTTGGGTACAAGGAAGGAGATCGAGTCATGATCAAGCTCCTGCCCCAACAATTCAAGACACTATGAAATGTCCAAAAGGGGTTAGTGAGACGATACGAGGGGACCCTTCTGAATTGTCCGACGTGTGGGCAACGTCTTGCATCTACTAGAGCTTCCACCAAGGCTCAAGATTCATCCGTCTTCCATGTGAGTCTTCTCAAGCCCTATCACGAAGAAGTAAAAGACCCAAGCCACAGAGATTCAAGGCGTGCCCCAACAGCCGTTGTCATCGCATTCGAAAAAGATGTGGAGTACATCCTTGCCAATGGGATAATTCGAATGAGGGGCATGCCAGCATACTACGAGTATTTGGTGAAGTGGAAACCCCCCCCCCCCGAGAGCAAAGCCACTTGGGAACGCAAAGAAGACTTGTGGCAGTTCGAGGAGCACATCCAAAAGTTCAAGCACGAGAACGCGATGAGGATGCCGCGAGCATAGGTGGGGGAGGATGTTACGGGCCGCACAACTAGAGCCTAAAATGGCCCAAGAAAATGAGCCAAGATGTGCTAGCTTGGACCGATTCCAGAAAGTTCTGCAAAATTCCAGCAACTCTAGCACATTTGTACATACACTAGATTACTCTAGAATTTGGCACATGTATATAGAATTCTCTAGGCTTAGAATTCTCTAGAGCTAGGCAAGCCTCCCTATAAATATAGGTGAGCATTTTCCATTTGAGCATCAACCAAGCAACCAAGCATTGAGCAAGCATCTCAAGCACTCTTGCAAAGCTCTCTTGTAATCTTTTCTCAAGCAATACAATTTCCGCATTTGGCTCAATTGCTCTCTAGCTCTCTTCTCTTTAGCATTTCGGAAAACCTCTTGCCTTAGCTATTGAGAAGCTCAAAAGCTTACTTAGCAATATTCGACAAGAGTTGTCTAAATACTGTACGGGTTGTCTAAATACTGTACGGGTTTGCTGCGCATAACACTCATCCCGTGACACTAAGCTACAAACAATATCATCATCAATGGGCTTGGTGGGATCGAATGTGGGTTTTTTCTAGGGGGACTTTAAAGTAACGAAGTATTCTAGTGACAAAATAACAATATAGAAGTGAACGAGCAGTCGTATCAAGGATACCCAACATATGACGAACGTGTATATACCATAAATTTATAGGTCGACATCTAATAATGCAATCGATGAGGGCAACATCATTATGAGAGGGCTCATCTGCATGCCCAGACCTAGAAGTAATGATGGAGTAAAGAATGTGAAGTAAAACTCGCGACTAGAAATATAAACACTAAGTGCAGAAATTGATATTACAGAAGTCAACAAAAAAATCAACACGACGACAAATATTACGAATAGCATCAATATAAACAATAAGCCTCTCGAGCGACGGCAATTTTGGAACAAAACAGCTTGCTTTTATTATAATTTCGTGAATAGAGCATATTATCTTGTCCTTCAAGAAATTTTAATCAAGAATAAATAATATTCTAGTCATAAGAGTTAGGTCTCTTTCAGAGGAATTGAAGAACAATCTGTCATCATGTAAACTTTTGCAAGTCAGTGCTTTCACTTTTGAACACATTAACTAGCACTACAGGTTGAACACTATGCATGACTTTTTATAGGTTTACGAATTATTCACTCAATTTTGAAGGATCATTAGAACAAAAATAATGTTAAAAGCAAAAGAAAAATGAATTAATGAAGAATAAGAGCATCTTTTTATACCGCGTGACAGATTGCTTAATTTGTTTACCCGATTTCTAAGACGCATCAGCTTCAAATAATATTAAAAAGAAAAATTTACCATTTACCTTATCATCTTTGTATATGATTGTGAGTTTGTGACAAAATTAAACTACGAGTAATCACGTACATATAAAAAATTTTGTATGGTACAAGATTGTACACGAAAGATATGTAAAGGACCACTTTAAATTTTTAATCATGGTTTAAACTTGGCTTTTGATGACTAATGATTTGATTAGGATTGATAGAATAAAATATGTTATCAATATAAATCATTAAGCAATTAATTAATTTTTACCATCTAAACTACTATTTTACCTTTCAAATTATTCAAAAGACAAATTAACACATAAAATTTATATACATTTCATTATAATAAAATTCAATGGATTAAAATTAGAAAAAATATAAAATTCAAAAACCAAAGCCTTAATTCTAATCTCAAATTTTTGTCGGTTTCTTTTTGTTATAAATTTTAATCTTACTTTTTTTTAATAATATTCTTTTTTTATTGAAAGCCATTTTGGTATATTTTTCTTCCCAAACATGAAATTAAGTGGTAAAATAATAAAACAATTAATAATTTATAAATATTTAAGTATATCCAATGTTTATAATTTTTTTTAGAAAAATATTTATCATTTTTTATTCATAAATCTTAGGATTATTAAACAGTAACCCCTTTTTAATTTATGATTAAAATGTTACGACAAAGACCTTTATCGCTGGTTGGAGGAAAGCATAATGGAGTTTTCTGCAAAAAAATCTGGTACGGCCTGACTTGAAAATGAAAGGGGGAAGGCTTTTAGGGACTATTTGCTTATAATCTTTTAAAGTAAAATTTGAAATGAGTTACTGAAAAAAAAATATAAATTTTATTCCTGATTTGGGCTTTGAAATCTAATAAATTACCAATCTACTACAATTTATCCTTAATTAAAAAAATTACACTGCATTTTTCTTCTTTTTAAAAAATCCATTTTTCTTTTATTCTTCATCATCTTTTTATTTTTTTTCTCTTCTTTGTCTTCTTTTTCCTTTTCATCTTATTTCTTCGTCTTTTATTCCTTTTTTTTTCGTTTCATCTTTGTTTCTTTTTATGATTCTTTATTATTTTGCTTCTTTCTTATTCTTCTTTGCACTAAATCAATGATACCATAATCAATTTCAAAGACTAACATAATCAAAAATAAAAATCTCAAAAAGTATAAAAAGTGGAAATTTTTTCCTCTCTTCTTCTTTCTTCTTCATTTTCTTTGTTCCTTTCTCTGCTGTTCAGCTTCTTTTCATTTCTTTTTTCCCCTCTTTCACACACTTAACAAATCCACAACCACTTTAAGTCTAATTTCTACAACCCACACTTTGAATCCACTATTTAAAAATAAAAGTTAATTTCTACAAATCAAAATACAATAATCATAATCTTCGTATTTGGTGAATCAAATACCATGGTCTAAAAAAACAAGGAAACGCTCTGAGTAGTCGATAATATTAATTGAAAAGCTTGTGAAAGATTCCTGCGAAGGGATTTTATTAACTCCTAATTTATGTCGAGTAGACCTTGTCTTGTGAGAATTCTTAATTCATGAGTCGTAGCCAGGGACTTATATATTACACATCCAATAGTTAAACACTACTAGAAAAATGACATTTACTGACACTTAGTTTACTGACACTTAGTAAAAAGTATCAGTAATTGTGAACAAATGCACCTATTAACAAGTAGGTATTAGAGATTATTGATACTAGTGTGTCAGTAAATTAAACATCAATAATCACTGACACTAAAGTATCAGAGATAAAAAAAAAATTCATTAATAGTTGTTTTAGTGCCAACTCGAACCTGAGACTTCTAGAATTTAAAATTTTAACAATTGAAACAGAGACCATCGAGCCATATTGAATTAACTTAATTTATTCGTTTTAAATATTTTAAAAACAAAAATATAATAACAAAAAGATAACAAAACCTAATTAACGCTAACTCTCACCTATCTCTCACTCGATCTCTCATGCTTTCCCTCATGCTTTCTCTTTCATTTCTCTTTTCTTGATATCTTACGTTCTTTTCTCTATTTACAAGTTGATTTCAATTAATTCAAAAATCATACTTTCATTGTTATCTTTTCTTTCGTTTTGATTTTCGTAATCTCAATTTATAAAATTTTGATTTCCTCCAAAATTAATCTTTCGTTATGTCACTCCGCCTCATAAAGCCAAAAACAAAGTTCCACACACGCGCACGAACAAAGCATATCCTATTGTCTTCCAAAACCCTAACTTTGCGGGTAACTCAGCTGAGTCTCTCCAGCCTTGCTTCGATTCGAGTCTCTCCGATTCTCACCGATTCTCACCGGTTTACATCATTTTTAGTGCGAGGATTCATCATGAAAGGAGGCGGATCGAAAGTCGACGTGGTAGGACCGATAGCAAGTGAGTTTTCGTAGTTTTGATAATATCGTATCTATAGATCTATTCTTTTTTTCTTGTTTTTAGCGTTACTTGTATATTTATTTCGTTCAATATTGTTTGTGATTTTTTTCTGGTGTTTAAAGGTTGAAGAGCAAAGGCGAGAGCCGAAGCTGACAACGAAGCCAAGGCTGTGAAAGATCTAAACAAGTCGAAGAGGCCTCCTAGTGCTTTCTTCGTTTTCATGTATGAGTTTACATTTTCTTTTTTTTTGTTTGAATTTACAAAACAAAAATCATCTTTATGTTTTCAGTGTTGATTCGAGAGTTTTAAATCTCAATTTATTTTTGACGAAATTAAGGGAGGAGTTCGGAAGCGGTTTAAAGAAGCTCATCCTAACAACAAATCATGTCTGCTTGTAAGTGATTACATAATTTTAATGTGAATTTTAAGTGATATATATTTATATTACTTCTTTCCTAACCGATTTTAATGTGAGCTTTCTTATGAATCGAGGTTGGCAAAGTCATTGGAGAAAAATGGAAGTCAATGTCGGATGATGTAAGTATTATATTCAATTTATTCATCTTTTTTTTACCTAATTTAAAAAATTGTATGTGTTGACTTGTTTGTTCATATTTCTTTGGATATGCGATGTTAGGAGAAAGCTCCCTTTGTAGCAAAGGTGAGAAAAGAATGTCCGATTGGAACAAGAACATACGAGGATTACAACAAGCGATTGGTAATATTTTAGGAATTATTGTTGTTTATAATGATAATTCGATGACAAAATGATTATTTATTAATGATGATGAATCATTGAGGGGTCCACTAAGTGTGATTTGGAAGAGTTTAAAGTCGAGGGCCAAGGCTATTTTGGATTTCTTGTTTTTGGTTCATGTTTTCTTTGTTTTGTTATTGTTATGGTTACTTATCTTGCTATTGCTAAGATCTGTTGCTATCGAGGATTGGGCTCTTATGAGGCCTTGCCTATTGCTGCGACTTCGATGCTAACAATCACATTCGGATGAAGGCTTTGGCCAAGTTGATGCAACGGTAACTTATATATTCTTGTTGTGTATTCTTCTTAAACTTCTCTGTTTAAAGAAAGGAAAAGCGCCAAAAGGATGTGAGCGTTGACTATGAATTTGAAGAAGCTGAAATTTCGACATTTTTATCGGGATTTACTTACTTGCATTTGGAATACGTAGTAGTCGACAATGGGCGCCACGTCTCGTATAAACAAGCCATTGCTTTCTCTTTCATAAAGCAACTGCAGTTTTGAACTTTTATGTGATTGCCTATTGTAGTTTTCTAGTTTACGTGTATTTTTGTTGAAATATTCTTTATTTGTCATTGTGGATGAAAACTGATTTTTTACGAGAATATTCGGGTAATAAGAAAGAAAAGCAGCGTCAACCATTTGCGATTTAGTTCAGGTGGAAATATGACGAGTTAGCTAATCAGTATTTACGAGGACTTAGTCGAGTTGGTTATTTTTCACGAAACCCAAAGATTGAAGATGCCAATCAATCAACTGTCCGCAAATTAATAGACAAAATGATCCGAGAAGGTTATGTTGAAGCCAAAGGGATGATGAAGTGAGCTTAAGGCGATTACGTACAAAGGGATGAGTCTTCGATTACGGCGGTGAGGTGAAGTGATAAAGCTAAGTTTTGTTCTACAAATTTGTGCATAGTGACTATTGAGTTTGGAAAGCATGTTATTTATTTTAGGTTAGCCAACCACAAGAGGATTAAATAAGTATTTTGGTTAAACTAGCTTGCCTTCCATTTTCTAAAGTTTATAATTCCGTGTTTTCAATCTGTTTAACTAGCATTATCTTTCTTGGAGTAGAGTTCATGAATTTCCCAGTTTGTGATCTATGTTGTGCATGTTTATGGACATCATGAGTTCTTGTTTTGCTTTGAAGTCAAGTGTGAGTGCATGCTGTTCAAAACTGTTTAGGAATTCAACTTGTAGCTAATCACAAGAGCCTTTCTTGGAGTAGAGTTCATTCCACGTTTCAATCTAATTTAATAGACTCATCCAGCTTGCCATAGTCAAAAAATGCGGGTGAAAGCCTTAGTTGATAGAAGCTGGAAGGTCGTTGCTTTCTAGTTGTATTTCCAAAGTAGATAATGATACGAGTAAGGCAATTGAGAGACTAAAACTGCTTGAATTTCTAGTATGGTTTTGTAGTTTTATGGTAAATTTGGAAATATATCTACGGTGGGTTAACAAGCCGACCACTTTGGATTAGCGTTAACAACATGTTTGAGAGAAGACAGGGTTCCATGTGAGATTGAACAGGTAACTAAATATTGATTTCATCATTCAACAATATAATTGACAGTTTCATTATGATTACCAAATACGAATTTGCTTCAATTGAGTTACTTAAAGCCCAAATCTCTTAATTCGGGTTGTTTTACGTGATTCTTTTTATTTTTGCCAGGGTCTCTTCTTGGGATCTATGGGAGCGGCTAGTAACAAGGATGCACTGAAAAACAGGAATATCACACACATAAGGCCATGCTCACTGAAACACAGTTCTAAATAGTGTTGTGAGGCTTGTAAAGCTATGTGTACTGGCAACGATGGGCCTTGTTTGTGTGATACCTGGGTGTTTTGTGGCAACAAGAAGTCTTATGGATCACGATTTGGTGAGGTCGATTGCAATTTTCGAGTGCCTTCTTGCTTAATTTCTATACCAATGAGTCCTCTGTGTGAAATGAATTATAATTTCATTTTCATCTGAGTGTTGGTTAAAGAAACAAAAAGATATATCAGGCCCCTGATCGACAAGAAGCAGGGCAAAAGGTTATGTGGACTCCAGGGCTCATCTTTGGGAAAGGACAGGTATATGCTCATCTCAGTGTTTGGTGATCAATTACGAATGATTTAAAATAATTTATAATTTTTCTTTTTTGTGAATTTCCTTGTTAATTGCTATTGAAGTTTAGATTGCTATCAAGGCTGTAATTATTAATTTATTTATGAAGTTAGATGCTTAGAATTTTCAGTTCAAACTCCTTGAAGAGGTCTTCACATTATAGTGACTATAGAATTTCTCTTGGTTAATTATTTCCTATTGGCCCATTCTGAGCAGGTTTTGGTGGTATTTTAGATGTCTTTCTTGTTATCAGGAGGCTGTATTTGAGCTGTGGTTGGAGTTTTTTCAAGTGTTGCTGCTTACAATATGTTGTAGTTTTGGTATAACCTGAGAGGAAAACATCTATGTTGTAGTTAGCCAAGCTGGAGCTCCCCTGCAGGTTGGTTTAAAATGAATGTGGATGCAGACATCAAGTCAAAAGATCAATATGTTGAGTTGGGAATTGCCATTAGGGAGAGTTTGTTGTTGTTGCTGTGAAGAAATCTAGATTTTATGGCAGTGCAGCATCTGTAGAAGCTGAAGCAGTAAATTGGGGCCTAATTGTAGAAAATGCAGATGTATTTCTCTAATTATTAAATCAGATTGCCAAGAAGTAGTAAACCTAATCATAGAAAGAAGAGCAGCAAGATCGAGATTGTTTGGACCATTTCTGAAGTTCAACGAAGGCTTAAAAGACTAAATCATGTTATATTTCAACATACGTCTAGAAGTCGTAATAGCACTACTTTAGCTAGTTTACCTTCAAAGATTGTTGGACCTATTGTTTGGGTGAGGACTTGCCACCCCACATCTTGTACTTATTCCCTTAGTTATATCAATGAAAGTTATATTTTCTTATGTATAAAACTATAGTCTACAGGTAAACTACATAGCATGTATATTGACATGTAATAATTGTTTGTAAATACTGTTACAAGAGTGTCACAATATTAATAATACTATAGTGATACGAATTTTTGACACGTAATAATTATTAGTAATTTCTATCACTATGGTGTCATAAAATCTGTAATACTATAGTAATAGTAATCCCTGACACTACATTCAAGTGTCAATATTTTTCTGACTCCCAGATCACTGACACTATTAATAAGTGTCACTAAAAGTAATTAGTGACACTATTTTAGTATCACTAAAGGCCATTTTTCTAGTAGTGAAACCACTAATAAAGATAACCTGCTATGTAGTCGGTCTGTTTCCGTTAGTATTATGAATCAGCAAAGTTTTAGATATTGGTTAATTGTTGAAGTAAAATAAATGTCCAAATTGATGGTTTTGCTAAGCAGAAATACAGTTTTGATTGCACTTGTATGCTTAAAAAGATTGATATTTAGTCTTGCTTGCACAGTTGCACTTTAGTTCGTGATACTTCCTACCATGTGTATATATATCTTCTTATGCTGCATTTTTGTTTTTCATTGGAATTAATAAGTAAATGATGATATATGTGCTGTGGCATAACTCAACTAGCAATTTATGCATAAAATAATCTATTTGGCTAGTCTTAAACATCTTGTTGACATTGATATCAATGGCAATTGAAATATGCACTTATGAACCAAAATTCATCAAATTAATTGCTTGGTACAGTCTTCGGTATCATCTACTGCATCCAGATTGCCTATATTACTGTATAAGGGAATTACAAACGAACTTCAAGCTATGCGTTGTTTTATGCCATGTTGATGTGGTAAGCATCCCTTGTCAATTGACAATCTTTCCATGCCTCTTTAGGTATTCGACTGGATTATTCAATTTAAATGATATTTGGAATCCATGAAAGTAATAATAAGTTCTGTCATTTGCATATTTATTTATTAATTTTAGTATATGAGATGAAGGATATATTGCTCTTTTTCTTATTGGTTTCAGGAGGATGTAGTTAAGCCTTTACTTGAAGTTACTAAGACAGCACTGCTTCATGATTGTACCCTGTTATGTGTTGGAGGTAAATTTTTAATTTTTGTTAATTTCCTTTTTTGTTTAGTAAGGAGAAATAAGATTATATCTAAGATATTGTTTGTGGAATTAGGACTTCAACACTGCTGTCACTGTTTGATACTGTTTACTTCTTTTTTATGATAGCAATGTAGTAAGATTGTGTATATACTTTCTAAATCTTCTGTTCAACAATGTGCTATTGTGGTTTTTTTGCACTTTTGGGACTTGAGTTGTTTACGCCGTTGGATTTTTTTTTTCAAGTGACTTGATTATGATAAAAATTAAGAAACATGTTTATTGGGGTTGGACCAGCCTAAATGTGGTTTTTTCTTGGACAAAACTTCAAAATTGTTTGTTTGTAGCTTGGAGGAATGTGGTCGCTACTTAGAGACTATAAAAGTTTGTGAGAACAAGCCAGCAGCCCTTATCCAAGGCCAAATGGATACCGAGTATGTATCACGGGTATCTTAACTTTTGAGGTTTCTGGCACTCAATAAATTTATGTTCTACATTGGCAAAAATTGGATCTTCAAGAACAAATAGCCAGCGCGTTACTAATCCCTAGCTTTTTATAGTGATTAATCTTAGACTCTGCTTCTTTTCATGTAGCTAACAAGACGGATGTTCGGAGTGTTAACAAGACGGATGCAGTCACCCTAGGGTCTACATTTGGGGTATGCTTCCTTGCTTTATTCACAAGTCCATGCGCTTGGGGGTTGTATTGAAAGTATATGTTCCTATGGGCCTAATGGACATGTGTTTTGCAGTCTCTTTCGCATATCATGGATGCATCAATGGAAGACCTGGTTCGTTGCCCTGGCATAGGAGAGCGCAAGGTATTCTCTTCGTCTCCAAAGAGAGATATGTCATTTGATGGAATTTTTTCCTTCTATTATGTGATTCACTTCTGTATGCTATCTTTTGAGTGATTGCAAATAAATTTAGCAATTTTATGTGCTTTATTTTAAGGGTTGTATGTTTTGCATATTATTAAACCTATTTTTCATTATGTTCCTGGATTAGGTTAAACGCTTGTGTGACACTTTTCACGAACCATTTAAGCGTGTAGTTTCCAGTCACCCTCCTATTCCAGAAACTCCTTCCCAAAAGGATATCGAACCTTCCTCTGTGAATGAAGTTACAGAAGTGGAAAAAGACACAGAAGAAGTAAACAAAGTAGGAAGAAAGAATCCGAATTAACTGTTAAGTCAGCCCTATCTGCTGCATTTGCCAAGTATGCCGATAAGATTGTTAAGAAGAAAAACAGTTCATCTCAGGTAGGGGAAACAAGTGCTTCCAATTCAGGTGCTGAAAATAGCAATTCTCGTAAACGGGACAGCTAAGTGATCATTTTCTTTCCTCCAAAAATTCACAATAACCTTAGAAACAAGTAACTAAAAGGAGAACTAACACACTCATTAACAATGCATATTTACAGGCTTCTCTGTCCTCCCTATTTAGATAATGCTGAAGGAGGAAAGCAGGAAATTCTTTACCTAATTCTGTGCACCTAGTAAAAGATTTTGTACTTTGTAGGGTTGAGAAAATCCGCACACCAAAGCTTAATTTATATGTATGTTTATATTTTTGTTGTTTTAGCTATTACAATATCAATAAATTTATGTTCCACATTGCATTAGAATTTTCCATATCATAGTAATCAATCGCAATATTTTTCAGAATGAATTGACAACATTACAGTTGGACCTGCATATAATTGCATTTTGATTCTGTTCTTATCCTAAATATGAATAAAAGTGATGGGCTAGCAACCGCATTGCAATTTTCTGGAATCTCAGTAACTTATTGCTATAACCATATAATCTTTCAAATACAATAGATGTTTGTAATTTTTTTTCCTTTTCTTTTACCATTTTCTTTTTCCTTTCACATTTTGGACTTGCAAGTTTCTTTTACTTTCTCCAGAATTTTCTAGCGACATTTTCTCTTCCTGTTGTATGTACTGTCCGTATGCTGCGAAAAAGGTTATTCTTACTGCAAATTTCACAAAAAAGAAACATACAACTGCTTGCTAACATAATATATGACAAGAATCGTTCTGTCAAAGTTTGAGCCAACAAGATAGTGATGATCCAATGGGACTGATAGTTGCCTCTTTGTTTTCGTTTTCATATTCAGATGATGAACATTATTTGATTCTGAAATTTGGGTGTCAAGTAGAAACGTACTAGAAAATTACTTTGCTTCCTATTCACTGATGGAATTCTGTATCAGATTTTTCAGGAACATTTAATAAATTTACATATGTAAATTATTATATTTATTTTAATAATATATTTTTTATTTATTGTAGAGATTTTAAATAAATATTTGCATTAAATATACTTTTCAATTAAAAAATTCACATGCTAACCATGTTAAAATTATTATTTTACATAATATTTAAAATAATTTAAATTTTAATACATTTATTTTAATTATTATATTTATTATAAAATTTACTTTAATATAATAAATATATCTAGTATATTATAAAATATTAATATATTTTTAAATATTGAAATTATTTTAAAATGTATCTATTATTACATTTATTTTAATGATATATTTTCACTTATTATAAAGCATTAGAGTTAATTTTTTTGAAATAATAGAAATAAAGGATATTATGATCAAATGAGGATTTTGGTGTCTCTTTTTTTAAATTTGAGGGTGTTGGTGATTATTTTTTCAAATCTTAAAAGTATAAATATCTTTTTTTCTAAAAAAAAATTAAAAATGAAAAACCTCGTTGAATGATTATTTGCTTGGATTAAAAATTTTATTTAGTAAGCAAAATGATCGTACAGTCCACAAAACCTCCTCATGATGCAACGTATTAATAGTTTATGAATTAATAACTAACAGCTGAATTTGATTCATTCTTATGTAAATTTTAAGGCCCAGATTCACCATTTTTATGTTATGATTATTGTAGGTTTGTTATTTTTAAATTATAACCTCCATGTAAAATTAAAATTTTAATTTCACCTCTAGTTATGATAATCAAATAATATAATAAATATTGAGAAGACACAAAGATTTACGTAGTTCAGTATATTAATTAATATACCTACATCCATCGATGGTGATACCGACAAACTATTATGTGATGAAAAAACGTACGAGCAATAGCATTTCAAATGCAAATAAATAAATAAATAAAAACAATCTCTAAGCCTTAAAATCAATCATACCCCATTACCCCCCATCAGTTTGGCCTCACGATAGCCCTCTCAGACTTGTGCTTTCCCTCATTCATCCTCTTTACAAATACAAGACTTCAAAAAAAAAAAAAGTTCCAATAGCTAATTATAAGTTAATGAAAATATATAAAGATTGAAAAAGCATGCAGCTGTCCCAATTCCTGCTCTGCTACGCCATTTACGTAATTCCTGTTCGACTGAAAATATTGCTTTCCCCAACTAATTAATCAATCAATTAGACAAATATATCTACTTATAATTATGGTTTGATAACATAATTATATGCATAAAAATAATTGAACATGCGTCAGCAAATTAATGAAGAAGAATAGAGAGCAAATAAGAAGGACAGCATATATAACTACTGCTCAGGGTTAATTTAATTCCTTATTGGCACCACTATTATATATTAATTCCTGCTGAATCATCTCCGTCTCACGCCTGTCTGTTTTCGATCTGCTCTTAATTAATTGGCTGAAAATGGAAAGTTTCTTTAATTTTAGTGCAGAAAGCAAAGGGATTGACGACACACAATTAATTTCTAAAATGGATTAAAAAATAACAACCAAATTAATTGAAGTAAAATAGAGCGAGCATGAATGAGAAAGAAATTACCCATGGCCGTGGAAAATACTTAGAAAACCATTTTCAAATGTCGATGTTGGGAATATGGCATATCTTAGGCCAGTCTTGCCCTGTCTCCTTTTCAAAACGTTCTTCTAAAATAGGACATCCCCAAATCCGCAATCTCTGGAGCGTTGTCTTCTGAAGAAGGTGATCCGGCAGTGCGTTCAATTTAGGGCATGTCCAAATTTCCAAGGAAGAAAGACGTGGCATGATTATGATTTCTCCCTTTATTGTAGTCCCGAAATCCCACTCTTCCAGTTCATTCATACAATAAAATGTGAGCTCTTTCAATTTGGGAAAGGCAATAACAGAGGAGCCATGAACATCATTTGTATCGCTTTCTACTCCCAGAAACTCATTACCCACTCTTTTCACAATTTGCATTTGACTAATAAAAAGAGATTCAAGGGATTGCAACTTTCCCAATGGAAGC
>CM046812.1:31069523-31080091 GCA_025617385.1 Murraya koenigii
AGCAAGTGCATTAGCAATATCCATTAAATTCTTTAACCTATGTTTCAATAGTAATGGTCAAACTGAGGAGGAGAAGCGCCTACAATACGATCAAGAAGAGTCCTATACTCTACAGATTCAAAAACTAAAACGGGAATTAGAGTCTTTAAGCAGCATCCAATTAGCTTTAAAATATGATTGTGGCTCATTTGCGCTGCATGTATGATGTTGTTAAGACTACTTTTGTATTCACGAGGACGGAATTCATGATCATGTAACTTCATAACTGAAATTAGGCGCTCCTGCCAAAAACCCTTGCACAATTTCCACTTCTGAGTATGGAAGTAATTTTGTCTGCGAATTATTCAATTATACTAAGAGTCTTGACTTAACAGAGTTGTGGCAGTCATTCTGTTACCCAAGAAACTAAACATGAAAGCTTACAAGTGACAAACCGTCCATCAATGATTTTGGAATCAAGTTATCAACAAGACAGATACATTTGTCTAAGTTGTTTTGCCACATCAATCATTGTTTTCTGGTGGATCAGAGACACATTTAAAGGCAAAATCTAAATAAGCCTGCAGCAGTTTGTGATGGGCCGCGCAATTAGAGCCTAAAATAGCTCAAAGAAATGTGCCAAGATGTGCTAACTTGGCCCGATTCTGAAATGCTCCGTAAAATTCCAGCAACTCTAGCACATTTGTACATACACTAGATTTCTCTAGAATTTGTCCCATGTGTATAGAATTCTCTAGGTTAGAATTCTCTAGAGCTAAGCAAGCCTCCCTATAAATATGAGTGAGCATTTACCATTTGAACATCAACCAATCAACCAAGCAAACAATCAACAAAGCATCAAAGCACTCTTGTAAGCTCTCTTGTAAGCTTTTCTCTAGCAATATAATTTCCGCATTTGGCTCAATTGCTTGCTAACTCTCTCTTCTCTTTAGCATTTCGGGAAACCTTTTGGCTTAGCTATTGAGAAGCTCAAAGATTTACTTAGCAACATCCCGACAAAAATTGTTTAAGTGCCGCACGGGTTTACTGCGCAAAATACTCATCCCGTAACAAGTTGCTCTTTTCTTGGGCATAATCCCTCTTCAGTAATCATAGGATCAACTATTTCATTCAACCCATTTTCTTCAACACTAGCTACTGTACCTTAGAATGTATGTTAATATGATTTTTCGCTTGTATGATGAAAAATTCTATTATGTATTTAATAATTTTATAAAACTTATATTTACTACATATTATTAACTTTTATTTTATACTTACAATTTTTTTTTTCAGCAGCTGTAACTTTTAAGTTACATTACCTTAATCTCAAACATACCCTAACTCAGGGAAAAAGCCAAAAACGACATTGTCATATCGTTTCAGAAGTGTACACCAACGCCTGCGAAGTTTGGGAAAAGAATATGTACACCCTCACATTTTGATGAAATAATCACCAACACCCACAAATTTTTAAAAAGGACTCTAAGATCCCTTTGACTATCATTTGACCATTATATCCTTTACCTCTACTCTAAAGAAATTAACACTTTACCTCTATTCTAAAGAAACTAACTCTATTTTTTGTAATAAATAGAAATATAACATTAAAATAAATATAATAATATATACATTTTAAAAATATTTCAATATTTACAAAATATTTTAATATTTTACAATTTATTAACTATATTTTATTATATTAAAGTAAATTTTATAATAAATAGTATAATCATATTAAAATAAAGTGTTAAAATTTAATTTATTTTGAATGTTAAGTAAATAATAGTTTTAACAAGTTTTTGAGTTTTTTTTCTTACTTGTAAAATGTATTTAATGCAAAATTTTTTAAGATCCTACAAATAAATAAAAATATTTTCATAAAATAAATATAATAATTTATATATTTAGATTTATTAAAATACTAAAATATTTTAATACTATTAGTCTATTGCATAGATTATATTATGAAAATAATATTTATATTTATAAAAATATTTAAAATCATTTTTTGGGATAATAGAAGTAAATGATATAATGGTCAAATGATAGTCAAAGGGGTTCTTGGTGTTTTTTTTTTAAATTTGGGAGTATTGGTGATTATTTCCTCAAAATTCGAGAGTGTATATGTTCTTTTCCAAACTTCGGGGTGTTGGTGTACATTCTTGAAATGAAAGGGTCCATATGATCATTTCAACAAATCTTGGGGTTGTCTATGACTTTTTTCCTTTTAAGTCATAGAATCTCGTAACTCATCTTCCACTGTTTGTAATAGTATGAATATTACCGGCAATGAAGTACTTATTCATAGTAAATCTACAGCTTTCAGAAGTTTGACCATAGGTCTACGGCAAGCAAATATTCGATTGTAGGTAATATGTAGAACCAATGACACATTCTGAAAATCATCAACTTCTATTTCTTGTGATAAATAGCTTTTATTTATAAAAATACGCTTACCTAAAAATACACCCAACAATACTACTCAAGAAAACACACCATATTGTTTTATATAGCTTAAAGAAATCTATTGATGTCCACCCACGGGCGGACCCAGTTAAGGCCCAAGGGAAGCTTCAGGGTATAATTTTTTTTTTAAATGTACTTCAATTCATTTTTAAAAGAGTTGAATAAAAAGAATTTGGACGCATTTTCTACATAATAAAATACTTGTAGCTTAGTGGAAGGAATGTTATTTAGTAGTTTGTATATTTGTTTCAAATTTCAAAAGCCATATAATTATTTTGTGGAGATTACTTACACAAAGGAACTTTTATAAATGTGGTCACAATGAGCATCAACATTGAAAATAAATAATTTGTTACTATTATTTTTAAAATTTAAAAGAAAATAAGAGTTTGAGCTTTTCATACTTTAAATGTGCTTAAGAGTGTGTTTGGCATGCAGCATGGCATGGCATTATTTGATGGGCCCAGCATTAGTTCAAATAAACTATGTTTGGCAATTGAAATGGAATGCATTGAGCAGCATTAACTAAAGCCCTTAACGCAGCTTTTGCCGCATTATTAAAACCCATGTCCCCTTCATGTATAAGCTGTATTGCTAACTTTTAAAACACAAAAATTATTTAATTAATTAAAATATATTTAATTAATTTATTATTAGTTTATAAAATAATAAATTTTAATGCCAAAAAAATTGCCCACCGTCGACCATATTATTTCAGCATCCTTTGACATTAATTTTTGTACCACTAGAATCCTTAATTCCCTATCACATGAGCTACTCAATGGTGTATGTAATACCACAAATGAAGCTTCTTCTTATCGTAGATCTACAGTAAACTTTGACCGTATATTTACAATGATAGAAAATTCCGTTGTCAATAAGACATGCACAATTATGTAGATTCGGTGATGAAGATTCTAATAGCACCAAAATTGACGTCAAAAGATACTGGAATATAAACTCCGGCGGTGGTTCACACTGGCTCATAGTGACTGGTAGTGAGTTGTTTTATTTATAAATTTAATAAATATAAATGATAAAACTTTAAGATATTTGTAATTATAAAAAAATTAATTTAATATAAACAATAATATAAAAAATTATTATATATAATGCCATACAATATAACACTAAAAATTGTACAATATTAATATAATATAAAGATAATGCAATACAACTTAATGCAATATATTCTATATTAATTAATGAAATATACTATAATACAATATAGTATACCAAGAGCACTTTGAGTGAATAGTAAAAAATTAAGCACCACAAATTAAATTAAAATTTTTTGAACTAATGCCCCTAACTTAAGTTTTTGGGTTAGCCGTTGTGTCCACCTGCATTGAAATTTAGATTTTTTTTTTTATATATATATGAAATTATTGTTCAAGATTACAACTCATATTATATGAGATTATAACTGATATTTACAAATCAGACTATAAGTGGGATCCGGACTACTCCTCACACTTGAGTAAGAAAGCCCTCACTTCACTAATATTCGAGAGATATCTATTCCTAAAACTTCTCACATTTTGGCAAGGAAGCCCACACTAATATTCGAGATATGTCTACTCCTCACACTTCTCACACTTAAATTTTTTTTTCCTCACTTCACTAATATTCGAGAGATGTCTATTCCTCACACTTCTCATACTTGGGTAAAGAAACTCTCGCTAATATTCGAGTGATGTCTACTCTTCACACTTTTCACACTTAGATTTCTTTTTTTTTTTTTTATACATGAGATTATTGCTTAAAATTACAACTCATATTTTTTTTTATATATATGAGATTATTGTTTAATATTACAACTCATATTATATGAGACTATAACTGATATTTACTAATTAGACTATGACTAGGGTCTAGACTACTCCTCACATTTGAGTAAGGAAGCCCTCACTAATATTCGAGAGATGTCTACCTCCTTACACTTCTCGCCTTTACCTTTTTATACATGAGATTATTGCTCAAGATTACAACTCATATTATATGAGACTATAACTGATATTTATTGAGGAGTATATGCCGCTGTAAATTGCCTCTGAATACCTTCTTGCTTACGATGATGCAAGAAATGCACCATCTGTATACTCTATACCATTATTTGTTCTTAAGCACTTGATCTTTTTCCCGGATTCAAGTTCAACCCACGCTTTGAATTCCTTGAATATTGAAAACACATCTGACTTTTTTTGATTGGATATACCCAACATCTCTTGGAGTAATCATCAATAAAAGTAACGAAGTACTTTGCACCTTCTTGGGATAAATCCGGTGATTCTCAAACATCATTATGATCTAAGTCGAGAATGCATTTATTTCTAGCATGAGATTTGCTAAATTTCAATATATGTTGCTTACTTATAACACAATGCTCGCAAAATGGTAAACTTACCAATTTGAGTCCCGGAAGCAGCTTTCATTGAGAGAGAATTTTCAAACCTTATTCTGACATGTAGCCAAGTCAGAGATGCCACATCATCGCTGACTCTTCTCCATTTGACGCGACACGTGCATCGACTTCCTGTAGTGTTTCTCCTTGAAGCATGAATAGATTCGCACTGATCTTTTCTGCCTTCATTAACACAAGTGCTCCTCTGACAATTTTTATCATCACATTTTCAATATGGACTTTACACCCAAGATTATCTATTTGTCCCAAAGACAATAGATTTTTTTTCAGACCTTTGACATATCGTACCTCCTGAATTTTGTGAACTGTACCATCATACATTTTTATTTTGACAGTACTAATACCAGCGATCTTCAAGGCATGGTCATCACTCATGTACACAGATCCTCCTGAGATTGGTTCATATGTGTGAAACCATTCTCTCCGAGAGATCATGTGCCATGTTGCTCCTGAGCCTATAAGTTAGACGTCAGCTAACCGCTTTCTGCCTTCTGTAACAACTGCTGCCTCGCTATAGAGAATTTCACCATCATCCGAATTACTAGCCACACAACCCTGAGCATTTGATGACTCAGGTGCTTCATTCTCTCTACTCTTCTGATTGCTCCAACACTCTTTCTTCACATGCCATTTCTTGCCGTAATTGTAGCATTTCACATTCTTCTTACTTCTGGATTTTGATCTACCACGATTATAACTTCCATTGGGGCTACGTTCTATTGATCTCCCTCTCGTCATCAATAGTGCTTCTGCTTGCTGCGAACTTGCATGTTTATCTTCCTTAGTCTTGCGCTTGCTTTCCTCATTTAAGATGGAGGCTGCAACATCATCGAAAACTAGACTGTCCATCGGGTTGTTGTTCATTAGATTAATGATAAGTTGGTTATACGAATCTGATAGACTTTGAAGTAGAAGCTCCGCACGTTCATTTTCCTCTATTTTGTGACCCAACGTTGTGAGTTACGAAAATAGATTCTTTAAGGTATTGATATGGTCGGTCACTGATGTAGATTCCGCCATGCAAAGAGTATAGAGTCTCCTCTTTAAAAAGATCTTGTTGTGCAGTGACTTAGCCTCGTATAATTTTATGAGAGTATCTCATATTTCCTTCGCTGTCTTTTTTTCTGCCACGCTAGATAACACCTCATCTGCAAGTGCTAAGTGTAGATCGACAATTGCATTACCGCTCTATCTCGTTCCACTTGGCATCATCGGTTATTTCTATGGGTCTTTCTTTAATAGCTGCCAAACAATTGTTTTTCTCGGAATAGCTCTTATCTTCATTTTCCATAACGAGAAATTATTCCCGTTGAACTTCTCAATCTTGTATTTTGCCGCCATTATTTTCACCACGAACTACCTTTGCTAGGATCGACTCTCACTGTTTCACGTAACAAGATCAGTATTCAGTGAACGATTCATCGTATTCGTGAACGATGAACCCCGATTCAAAAAAAATGCAACCAATGCTCTGATACCACTGTTAAGAAATTTATGGGTGAAGCAGAACCACAGCTAAATGAGATTGGAAGAAAATAAAGAGCAAACACAAATTTGGACACTAGAAATTAAGTGGTTCGGCTTATAGCCTACATCCACGGGTAAAGACAGAAGGAAATAATTTCATTATACCGGAAAAATAATAACTTCTCAGTAATAATGAAGAGAATAATTACATTCTCTCTATAACTAGGAAAAAACTATTCTCACTTCCCAATACCCCAATTACACCCAATACTAAGAGTACTTATTTAACTCTCAAAATTCTCTCTAATACAAGAGGAAATAAATTTTCTGAAATAGTTGAAATGAGGGAAGAGACTCCCATTTTATAGCCACAATTTGACTACTATTTATTATTTATTTATTTATTTATTATTATTATTATATATATATATATATATATATATATATATATATATTATTTTTCAACACGGCCTGCGGTGCCATATTGAAAATTTGGCACCGCCCTTCTAAATGGGCGGTGCCAACTTTGACATTTACCACCCGACTGAGTGATTCTCGCATTAAGAGCTATCGATATTTGAAAAATGATACAAAAATACTTTTACTTCCGGAAAAGCCTGCAGTTGCTGTTGCTGTTGCTGCCATGAAAACCTGAAGGTATAATGGCTCAACAAGATATATTTAAATTAAAAACAAAACATCGTCTAAAAATGTTTCTCATTTCAATGACCTGTAGTTACATACTCAGTAGCAGCAAATACCATTATCCCTATTGGTTTTGCCATCTTTTATGTGAGTTTTGCCTTCTGGAATAGACTGGCCTAGTAAAAGAAACATACCAGGAAAAGAAAATAATGATCTTCATCAAATAATGTGCTCGATAATTTGATGATTTTGAAAACAATAGCCCCAGGAAACCCAATGTGAAGATATGCAATTGCATTAGCTATCTCCATCGCAGTCTTTAACCTATATGCCAATAGAAAAGGCCCGAAATGGGAAGAACAAGGACCATTAATATAATTAGCAAGGGTTTCAGATGATACAGATTCAAAAATTAGAATGGGAATTTGAGTCTCTAAGCAATGTCCAATCAAATTTTAATAAATTTTTTGTGGCTTATTTGTGATGCGAGTACAATGTTCTTCAAACACCATTCCTATGCATCATACTTGTGATCGTTTTGAAACTTCATGACGGATACTAGGCGGCCATGAAGCTTCGGATAGGATTGCGTTTACCATTAAATGAAGAAATTAAAATTTCCAGTAAATTTCTGCCATTCCTCATAATAAATGTTTCCTTATCTTCCTTCGACGAATTCTTGCTTGCTCCCAAACACAAATTCATGATCTAGACATCCAAAAACCCGGGAAATAATTTCAATTTATTCAACAATGAAAACAAAGTATTTCAAGAACTTTAAAGGAAATGTTACAAAGGAATATTTTACATGTACTTGCGGATGGTCAATTAGGATTGAAGATAAATAAAACAGAAGATCTCTACGCTTGATCCCTGCACAGAATAAGTATAAGAAAAAGGTTTCCACTTTTGAGTATGGAAGTAATTTTGTCTGCGAATTATTCAATTATACTAAGAGTCTTGACTTAACAGAGTTGTGGCAGTCATTCTGTTACCCAAGAAACTAAACATGAAAGCTTACAAGTGACAAAACGTCCATCAATGATTTTGGAATCAAGTTATCAACAAGACAGATACATTTGTCTAAGTTGTTTTGCCACATCAATCATTGTTTTTTAGTGGATCAGAGACACATTTAAAGGCAAAATCTAAATAAGCCTGCAGCAGTTTGTGACGGGCCGTGCAATTAGAGCCCAAAATAGCTCAAGGAAATGTGCCAAGATGGCTAACTTGGCCCGATTTCGAAATGTTCCGTAAAATTCTAACAACTCTAGCACATTTGTACATACACTAGATTTATCTAGAATTTGTCACATGTGTATAGAATTCTCTAGAGCTAAGCAAGCCTCCCTATAAATATGAGTGAGCATTTGCCATTTGAACATTAACCAATCAACCAAGCAACCAATCAACAAAGCATCAAAGCACTCTTGTAAGCTTTTCTCTAGCAATATAATTTCTGCATTTGGCTTAATTGCTTGCTAGCTCTCTCTTCTCTTTAGCATTTCGGGAAACCTCTTGGCTTAGTTATTGAGAAGCTCAAAGGCTTACTTAGCAACATCCCGACAAAAGTTGTTTAAGTGCCGCACAGGTTTACTGCTCAAAATACTCATCCCGTGACAAGTTGCTCTTTTCTTGGGCATAATCCCTCTTCAGTAATCATAGGATCAACTATTTCATTCAACCCATTTTCTTCAACATATTTCTTCAAAGGATCCCATAAGTGATTTTCAACACCAAGTCTTTTATCGGGGTAGAAAGAATATATCTTCCGCCTAACCAAAAGATCAAGTAGCAACATACCAAACTATAAACATCATACTTCTCATTGCACTTAGCTTCAAGCAAAACCTCAGGTGCAATATATCCCTTGTCCCGCCTATTCGAACGTCTACATGAGTTTCTCCTTCGGAATAGACATAGGTAGTGAAAAATCAAACAGTTTGGCAACATTTTGTTCATCAAAAATATTCTCTACGGTGTCACACCCATAAAAATGATGGGTCTGGCAAATCCTACGTGAAGATATGCAACTGCATTGGCTAATTCCATTGCAACCTTCAACCTATTTCTCAATGATAGAGGCTCAAAATTATGTCTACAGTGTCTATAGACATAGCCAGAAAGTGTAACGAGCTCAACAGATTCAAAAACTAGAATAGGAAACCTTTGTACAAAATATTTTTGACTCATTTGTGATTCAAAACTATGTTATTGAAACAAAACTTGTATTGATTATCATTGTTGTAATGCTCCCCTCCCCAAACTTCAAAATAGAAATTGTACGAGCATTCAGGAAACCTTTGTACAATATAAAGCCACTCTCTTGGATTATAATTCTCTCTCTATTGTAGTTGTTTGTAGCTGTTGTGAGCTCTTGGACGGAGAAGTCACAAACACGATTATAGTTACCACTAGAAGAGGCAATCAATTTTTCTAGTAAAACTTTGTTATTCATCAACTTAACAGTTGAATCGTCTGCCTTTCCTGAAGACTTGCTTCTTCCCAAACACAAACCCATCTAAGATCTAAGTCTAATCAGTAAATTTCTACAATCTCATTAAAATAATTCCCCTCCCACTTCACTAAACGGTACATTGAACAAATATTCTAAGTGTTTATTAACTACACTATATTAACTACACTACAAGTAATAGTATTTTCAAGGGCGCTAGGAGATGTACTAACAAATAAAGCAGAGGACTTGGAGAAGAGAATGTACCTTAGTTTGGATCAATGACAGATTTGGGTATTAAGATAGAGAAAATGCAAGGGAGAGAGCTTAGGCATACATAAAACTTGAAGCAGAATGAACATATAAAACATCGTTGCTTGGATGAATGAAAGTCTTCAATTTCATCATGAAAAGTCCATGCTAGCCATTAACGTGAACAAGTGGAGATTAAATTTAACATTCCGTCTAACTTTGTTGACCAAGAACATTTTTAATTAATAATCAGTTTTAGATTACTAGGCATTAGCTTGCCGCAATCATATATCAAATTTCAAGATCATTTTTCAAATTTCTAAACTAAAAGTTAAAATAAGCACGGTTTATGATGAATCATAGTTACCTCAAGTTCATTTATGATGTAAGAATGAAACAAGCATTCTTTTTCTGTGCATTCACAATTCTATTCGTTTAAAAGCTTGCAAATACTGCAAAGACATAAAGACATAAGATTCATACAAGATACACGTATAAAATTTACATATCCACAATTACAGGACAGACTTATAAAATCTATTCAAATTTGAAGAGACATTTAAAGGCAGTCTGTGTAAGAACTTACAATTGATTCTCTTCCCCAGTAAACAATACGTCTTTAGTAAGCCCATGATCAACTATCTCATTCATCTTAACATTTTCAATAGAAGTGTTGACATCATGATCTGCTAATTCATCAACAGTTATAAAAAGAGAATTATAAGACGATCAATTAACAATTTTCTTAAACCATAAATATCCTTCTCATTGTAAATCATGAAACTCCCGCTTCTTACCAGTGATCAACCTACCATTCTTATGAAAGTCAGTCCCAGAAAAAGAAAAAAAGGCTCTATAGCTTACACTCTTATGTCA